>BQNB010015197.1:0-73666 GCA_026074375.1 Tanacetum coccineum | reverse complement strand
ATACAAAGGTTGGCACTTCATGAAGTCTTGATAGGTGCACTCTCGAGCAACGCGTTCAGTCCTCCTGACACCCGTTCCTGAGGTATGGCTGTCATCGCCATTCCTAGTTGCATCACGTGCTGCTAGTGCAGCAGTGACACCTTGATCAATCATTTCCTGAAGCTGGGCATTAGTGACAGATGTGGTGGTAGTTGTTGTTTTTGGTGTTGACCTTGTCTTTCTTTTTAGTGCCATTTTCTTCAATATCACAAGAAAATATAATACTCGTTAGATTTCATAAAATCCTAACCGTGACATAACATATACATGATAAGTAAAGCAAGATCACATCACACAGTGAAATGCACAACTGAATTAAAATTAACAACGATATAGCTAAATCGACATTCATTCATGATAAATTCGATTACAACCAAAACATATTACATTCCTGACATAATACCACCATTCTATATATACATGGAAAACATACACGATTTCTTGATACAAGAAATGAAAATACAAATTCTACTACCGTGCTAGCTGGGTATAAAACCCATAATACTTAGCCGGCTAACAAAAGATAGCTACGAATACAACATAAACCTAGAGCCCTACTAGCCGGGAGTCACCCGTAATACTTAGTAGGCTATATACAAAGCAACTAGCCGTAACATGATCTATGAACTACTACCGGCCTCCTCTGGTGCAACTGGCTGTGCTGGACCTCTAGAGGGTCCTTGTTATCCCTACAGTGCTGTCACCTGTCCCTGTAGAGTGGTCACCTGTCCCTGTAGTGACTGCATCAATGCCAAAGTCTGCACAAGCTGCTCCTGTCGGGTACGGTCAAATGTCTGTAATGCTGCAATCTCTGCCTGCCTCATGTGGTCTGCCTGTAGTATCTCTGAAGTCACAGTCTGACTCCTACGGTTAGCTGCCTGAAACTGTGAAATCGCTGCCTGCTGACTTATCACTATAGAGCGTAATGTCATAATCTCTGAACGTGCCATGTAACTAACCTCTATGGAGCGTCCCCATGCCTCCCGGGAAACCAGAGCCTCCTGATCTAGTAGTCGTGCAGTCTCATAGTGGTACTGACTATCATCAACCAATGTCTCAACTCTTTGATATATCTGGGTCTGCCTGTCCTGAGTTTCCTCTATCACAGCATAGATATCCTGCGTGTCTTGCTCCTGAACTGCAGCAAGCTCGGTCACCCTAGTATTGACCCCTTCAAGGGTCATCGGTGCTACCTCCTTAACAGCCTCTCTCGGGTCTACCTAAACATCTCTAATCCCATAGCCGACCTCCTCGACTCTCTGTCATCTGATCTCGGTATCTATAGTACCGACAAACCCATAGTCTTCCCTACAACCTCCAGTCGGTCTAGCGGTAGCAGCAGATGAACTCTCTCCAACCTCGTACCTAGGACCCTGAGTAGAACATAACCTCTTCCGAGGTGGTAAGCAAACCTCGGGTCTGTCTGCCCTATGGTCAATAGAGGATAGGAGTACAGGTGGTGATGCTGGAAGTGGAGGAGATAGTATCTGTGGTAATGGAGATGATAGTGGAGTAAGTGGTGATGGCGGTGGTGTGGTTAAGGCAAGAAGTCTCTCGACCTCTTCCCTAGGAGGAAGTGATATGGATGGCTCATCCCGGATAGATATCCTGGCAGTCATACGGTATACAGGTGGGACAGAGTCGGCCGAAGCTGGGTGCTCTTCCTCATCCTTGTCCTCGTCCTCATCCTCATCATCGGCATCATCTCTGGAAGGCTCATCCTCCTCTTCCTCATCATCATCATCATTCCTATCAGCAGGGTAATCAGCTGGATCCTCCTTTGGCATCTCCTCAGCCTACTTCGGCTCATGCTCAAAGTCCAGTGGGGGAGGTGACTGCGGCTCCTCGGGGCCAGGCATGTAGTCAGGCGATGGTGGAACCTGATAAGCAGCCATTATGTAAGCATATGGGTCCTCTGGCATAATGGGTGGTCCATCGACTCCTGGTGAACCAATGTCTGACCCATCCTCAAATGGACTGGACACTGCCGTGTAGGTGACCGTGGAATCTTCCGAATCTGACATAACTGTATCTGAAAATCCAAAATAACTTATATTAGTATTTAATATAAGACTCTTATAGTAATATACATTTATATCATAACATGTATATCAATCATGAATATCAATCATGCATGCATCTAGCCTAACCGACTAATGCACAAGTAGTGTATGTATGTATGTATGCATGTATGTCCCGTGAAAAACCCCTTTTGTATATAAGCAATGTTTGAAAATGGTTATAGTCCAGCAAAAACATTTTGACCTGGTTCTCTATAACCTTGGCTCTTGATACCAATCTGTAACACCCCCAAATTGGGTCGCAGCGGAATAAGGGTCCGGGGCGTGTCACATCTTAGATCAATAACACAAGATATATATAGAACGACCATTAAAAGTCGTTTAAAACTGATACATTGGATTTAGCAAACATTTGTTACAAAAAGCCCGAAGCTTAACTTCTTCATTGTCCATATTACAAAGATACTAGTTCATAATACATGATTCCCAAAATATAATGCAACCATATCTTTAAGCATGTCATCCCAAAATACAAAATCACCAATGTATCGCTTGCACCTTGTGCTTACTGACCTCCTGAAAAACATTGCTTTAAAACGTCAACAATAATGTTGGTGAATTCATAGGTTTGATAAATCGTATAAGGTTGGACCACAAGATTTCCCCAAGTATATGATAATGCAGGAGATGCAAAACATCACATAATTGTAATTACGTTGCTCTAAGCTCATGACACTGAAGCTCGACATAAATATATGGCAATATATAATTGCCCACATTGCCCGTATTGATGTTCTAACCCGCAACATCCCTAATCCGACATGGTATACGTTCGTTTGCCTAGTGATAGCTAATCACCCGAACGGGGTTGTCAAACCCAATAGATCTATTCATAACATTCGCGCTTACTGAGACCAATCCAATTGGTTATACCATAATTAACAGTTCATGATAATGGGCTCAACTTGGGTTATCGCTACTTAGGCAACACGTAATCATCGTATAAATATTATCCACTTGTGTCCAGTTATAAAACAATTGCATGTTTTCCACCCCAAAACTTATAAAACAAAACCATGTAAAATGTGGGGCTATGAACTCACCTCGAGTTAATGATAATCCAAATCTCACAAGTTAAGCGTCACGTAAATGATCGAATGCAACCTAAATTAACATAGGTCGTATAAGCACTAATCACTTTGATTAACTAATACCATATTTAGGTCTATATAGCTCAATCACCATCTAATCGTTTTAGTGAAATTATACTTATAAAGTTAAAACGTTTATAATTACCGTTTTAGTAAAACTGGCATAACTTTTGCGTTTTAAGTCCGATTTTGACGTTTCTTATGCCCACGTTTTCGTATTAGGACGAGTTATCAAAATTTGACATTTTCAAATTTTGGACCTACTGGTGAACAGTAACTTTTACTGTTCACACAAGATCCTAACTTTATTTATATCGTTTTTGTTATCGTAAAACTCGTAATGTCGTGATTTTTGCTACATAGAACATCATATACATATAAACTCATGAAATGAAAAGATAAAGGTTTTTAGATGACCTTATGATGAACAATGATGATGAGAAATATGTGATAAACCCTTGTTTAGACTTTAAACCCAAGCTTGCACACTTGAAACCCTAGTTTTCCAATAGAAACCCTAATCTTGCTTCAACACTTGCAAATGCTTAACCAAGCCTTCTAATCACCTTAGGTTAACTTAGATATCATGCAGAAATGTGTGTAAAGGTTGTAATAAAAAATTTGTATGGATTGGGTATGTATTAGGGGTGAGCCGTGGGATCAAGCAAAAGAAAGAGAGAAGGAGTATGTTTTTCACTATGAAAATGATATGTGTATGTGTTACCTTTCTAGCTAAAGTCTTATGTACCTCTTGACTTAGCCAAGACCACTTGGATGAGTCATAAGACAAGATGAGTAAAACATGGAAGTCTTTATGGTCTAGGTATGGGTTTTGCTTGAAAAAGTCTCATGGTTTAATTAAAAGGTGTAGTACATTGCAAGTTGATAGATTTTCATGATATTTCTTGGATATTTATCACCAAATCCGGCCATGGGTTGATATGTATGATATATTTTTATGATTTTTGAGTATTGGGTATAAATGTGGGTATTTGTTGAAGCGTAGAAGAGTTTTGGTGGTTTCGGGTATGCCTAAACGTATTTTATCGCGAAACGTAGTCACTTTACGCAACCAATAAAAATAAAAGAACAAAGACCATAATTATTCTCAAAATAATTATTTAATACTTGATTGATGTAAATGCTTAATTGTTTGATGCCCGTTTACATTGAATAATCGCTTTTAGCTTACGCGATTTAACTTAACACTTTAAACTTAAAAGCAAACGCGTACAACACTAAAATAAATAGTATATTTATTGACGATGTCAATGACCCTAAAACACGGGGTGTTATAACATTTACAGGTTAAAGAGTATCCTTATGGTGATTTTTTCTACATAAACATCAATATAACATATGATCATGGAAATGAAAAGTAAGGGCTTTAGATAACCTTAGTGAATTGAATGGTGATGATGAAAAATATGTTTCATTAACCTTGTTTTGACTTTTAAAACCAAGCTTGAACACTGAAACCTAGTTTTCCAAATTAGAAAAACCCTAATTTCCTTCTTGTTCTTTATACTTGTAATGGTTAACCAAGGCTTGCAAACACCTTAGTATATCTTAGGAATGATGTGTGATGGTGTGTATGGTCTTGCAAAATCAAACTATGGATTGAGTATAAAGGGGTGTTATTGCCGTGGGTTTTTAAAGGCAAAAGAAGAGAGAAAATTGATTTTTTTTTGTTAAGTGTTGAAGTGTTATCTGTAGTGTTATACTTGCAGTTTTCTTTCTACTATACTCATAACGCTAGTCAAGTGTGATAGGAAAGTCTTTGGGACACAAATGAAGGATAAATAAGAGAAGAATTATGGTCTATGGTATTTTTTTTTTTGTTTTTGGGCTTTTGCTTGAAAATGTCAGAAGGTTTAATGAGATGTGTTGTACAAAGACTAGTTGCAAGATTTTCTTGATATTTCTTGTATTCATAGGACCAAATCCGGCCAAGTGTTGATATATATGATATATTTTTATGATTTTTGAGTATTGGGTATAAAAGTGGGTATTTGTTGAAGCGTAGAAAAGTTTTGGTGGTTCCGGGTATGCCTAAACGTACTTTATCGCGAAACGTAACAAATTTACATAACCAATAAAAATAAAATAAACAAAGTTAATAATTATCTTCAAAATAATTACTTAACACTTGCTTGATGTAAACATTTAATTGTTTGATGCCCGTTTACATTGAACGATCGTTTTTAGCTTACGCGATTTTACTTAATACATGAAATTAAAAGTAAACGCGTACAACACCAAAAATAATTAGTAGATTTATTGACATCGTCAATGACTTGAAAACACGGGGTGTTATAGTTTGAAAACCTTTGCGAAGCCTTAGTTGTTTACAACCTATTTCTTGATCTACCATTCCCTATGGCCAACGATCAACCTATGTAGGGGAACAACCGAGCTGTAGCACCTACTCTCGGGGCCGCTATCGTTGTGGTTGACCTTGGAGACAACTTCACTGTTAAAGGTCATCACCTATCGATGATCAAAGACTGACAATTTGACGAACGTACGCGGGCCGATCCGCACAAGCACATCGCCGAATTCGTTGAGATTTGCATAATGTTCCGATATGGTACAACCAATGCGAACGCAATCAAACTCAAACTCTTTCCATCGTCCCTCACCGCTGATGCCAAGGTAAGGTTCAACGAACTAAGTCCTAGAGTTATCGCTACTTGGGAACAAATGAGACAAGCTTTTGTAAGCAAATTCTTTCCACCCGCAATGTTCGACCGACTTGTGGGAGAAATTCAAGGTTTCACCCAACATCCTAACGAATCCCTTGTAGATGCTTGGCAACGAATGAAAGACTTACTTCGTAGTTTTCACGTACATGGTTTAGGACGAGGAACCATAATCCAAATCTTCTACCATGGACTTGACGAAGCCACACAAGCTATCCTAGATGTCAGAGGAATTTTTCTATACAAAACCCCTAACGAAGCACACCAATTGCTCGAAGATCGTGTTCTCTAAAAACTCGATTGGTCTAAGGACATGAAAGTTAAACCAATTTGTAAAACCGTTGCCTTCGCGGAAAGTAGCAACGATTCCAAACTCATGGAAAAAATGGAAGCTTTGACCACTAAGATCGACTAGTAATTCAAAGACATCAAAGGAGAAATAAAAGAGATGTGAGACGGATGTAACAGTTGTGGAGGTCCTACCCATCGTTAGAGTGTCACGACAAGACGATGGGATGTCCCAAAGATGAAGAAGCAAACCATGCCTACGGAGGTTATCGAGGAGGAGGATATCGAGGAAACTACTACGGTAGGAATTCCGTAAATTGGCGAGATCGTCAACGAAGAGATGAAAATAGGAATTCATAACCTCGAGAAGATGCACCTTCCGTTCCACCTACACCCGAAAAGAAATTCGACGAATCTGATTTTGAAAAAACCATGCGCGAGTTCATGGTTGCTCAAAAATCATCAAACGACTTTGTCAAAAATCAATTCTTTAATCTTAAAACGAAAGTCGACAAAAGAATCACCAAGCTTTTATTCAGAATCTTGAGACAAAGTTTGGTTGACTTTCCGACCAATGTTCCACTCGACCAACTGGTTCACTCCCAAGTTATACCCAAACCAATCCAAAACCCAGTCCAATAAATGATAAACCTTACCGTCCACCCTTCACTCAGAATGAGCATGTGAATGCCGTATTCACATAGAGTGGCTTGACATACGATCCGCCGGCAACCAAAATGCTAAGACTACCATCATCTACGATGATAGTGAAGATGAGGTTGACGAAGCCGAAAAAGAAGTAGAACCGTCTTCTTCCAAACAAACCAAATCTGATCCACCACCACTCAAAGCGTATAAGCCAAAAATCCCATACCCTCAGCGCTTATGTAAAGAAAAGATGGAAGATCGTTATGCCAAATTCATTGATCTAATGAAAGAAGTTAAAATCAATGTACCCCTCGTTGATGTCCTAGCTGGCATGCCCAATTACGGGAAGTTCGATGGAGTAAATCCCTGCTGCCTTCTTAAACAAAGAATGCTCTGTGATTGTTCAAAACAAGCTCCCACCTAAATTAGGTGATCCTGGAAGTTTTTTGATCCCATTCACCGTAGCAGGATTAGTTGGATATATCGCCTTGGCCGATCTTGGCGCAAGCATCAACCTGATGCCATATTCACTCTACACATCACTCTCTGGAAACACCCTGAAACCTACAAGGATGAGTATCCGCTTAGCCAATCATACTTACCAATACCCAATGGGAATTACGGAGAATATGCTTGTCTAAGTTAGGAAATTCGTATTCCTGACCGATTTTGTTATCCTGCAAATGGAGGAGGATGACAAAGTTCCTCTCATTTTAGGACGGCCGTTCCTGTACACCGTTGATGCTATCATCCGAGTGAAAAACAAAGAACTCAATCAAGGAGTAGGAGATGATAGAATCACCTTCTTAATCGACAAAGCTATACGACATTCTCATTACAATGATGACACATGCTTCCGCGTAGATGTCATTGAAGAAGTAACAAAGGAAGAATTGGATGAATTGCTCGACGATTCCAAACCATTTTCCACCATGTCAGAAAAGATCAGCGAATCATCTCTCGACCATGAATTCGAAGAATTCATGGCAATCAAAATCAAAGAAATTCCTGAGCAAGGGGAAGAGGTCGAGAATAGTTTCAAAGTATTACCCCTGGAGGGAAATTAGAGGATCAAGAATTCTATCCAAGATCCACCGACCGATCTTGTGATGAAACCTCTACCCGAACATCTCGAATATGCCTTTCTAGAAAAATATTCTCTTCTTTCAGTAGTCATATCCGCTCTACTCCAAGACGATGAGAAGGAGCGTCTTGTCTCCGTTCTCAAGAAACACAAAGAGGTGTTTGCTTGGAAAACATCTGATATTCTGGGCATTAGCCTATCTTTTTGCAAACACAAAATCAACTTCGAAGACGATGCTAAACCTGTTATTCAAATGTAACGTCGACTCAACCTAAACATGAAAGAAGTCATGAAAAAGGAGATTATCAAACTTCTCGATGCCGGTATCATCTACGCCATCGAAGATAGTCCCTGGGTAAGTCCGGTACATTGCGTACCTAAGAAAGGAGGAATGACCGTTGTGACAAATGAAAAGAATAAACTTATTCCTACAAGAACACTCATCGGTTGGCGTGTTTGTATTAATTACCACAAGTTAAACGAAGCCACTCAAAAAGATCATTTTCTTCTACCCTTCATGGATCAAATGCTGGAAAGGTTAGCGGGAAACAAATTCTTTTGTTTTCTCGATGGATTTTCTGGTTACTTTCAGATTCCAATCGAACCTGTCGATCAAGAAAAGACCACGTTCACTTGTCCTTATAGAACTTACGCCTACAAGCATATGCCTTTTGGTCTTTGCAACGCACCAGCCACTTTTCAGAGGTGCATAATCGCCATCTTCCAAGACATGCTTGAAACCTCCATAGAAGTTTTCATGGATGATTTTTCAGTATTTGAAGACTCATTCGATTTCTACCTCGTGAATCTTGAGCAAATGCTTGTTCGATGCAAACAAGCTCATCTTGTTCTAAACTGGGAGAAGTGTAACTTCATGGTGACCGAATGAATTGTGCTTGGACACAAAGTCTCCAGTGCAGGATTAGTAGTCGACAAAGCAAAAATCAATGTAATAACCAAACTTCCACCACCGACTAATGTCAAGGCCATTAGGAGTTTTCTAGGGCATGCGGGATTCTATCGTCGATTCATTAAAGATTTTTCCAAAATCTCTCGTCCCATGACAAAACTCCTCGAGAAAGATGATATTTTCGACTTCAATGAAGAATGCATCGAGGCATTCGAATTACTCAAAGAAAAGTTAACGAACGCACCGATTATGGTTTCACCAGTACCTGGTCACGACCGTTTTGAACTTATGTGCGACGCAAAGACCAGAAGTACTGAAACTTCTGACGGGCTGGCTGCTATCCAAGCCTAACTCAACAATCTCGAAAGAGAAATTAAGAAAGTAAATGAGAAAGTGTATGCTGCTCAGGTCGGATGTGAACTATTCAAGGGGCCACACTATACTCGTTTTTTGTCATTTAAGCTCGTTTTATTTAGATAAAGGTATGTGTATTTAAGCACATACCAGCACCCTATCAACCTGGAGGACAATATAGAGCAGTAGGGCCAGGATTGTTCTAACGGAACAATGGAAACTCTTCGTATCCTGATCGAAGACCAAGTATGAAAGAATCGCTGACCAAATTTATGGCAGAATCAGCTAAGAGACATGAAGAGAACTCGGACATAATCAAAGAGATTCGAGCTTATACCGATGCAGCAATAAGAAATCAAGGAGCTTCGATTAAGACCTTGAAAATATAAATCGGACAGATGAGCAAAGTCTTGCAAGAGAGAGGATTCGAAAATCTGCCCAGCTCTACGAAAACAAATTCGAGAGACCAGATCAAATCGATCTCAACCGCTAAAGTTGATTCATCTTAGATACACCGTATAAGATGTAGTCCATACGCCATATCGAGCACACAACACATAAGCATATTTTTTGAAACAGTTCCCTTCCCAAGGCGACTACAAAACTACTGCTGTGATGATTGGAAAGAGGCAAATGAAGTGAAGATTCTAGAAGCTTAAGATCACGCCTTGCCTTAGAAAGAAAAAGACCCAGGGAGCTTTACTTTACCTTGTTTTATTCATAATATTTGTTTTGATAAAGCCCTTGTTGACCTCGGAGCAAGTGTGAGTGTTATGTCATTTTCTACCTACACCAACCTTGGTCTAGGAATTTTATCTCACACTAGGTTGACCATTGAACTGGCTGACAGAACCATAAAACAACCAAGGGGTATTGCCGAAAACGTGCTAGTTAGGAATGGCAAATTTATTTTCTTGATAGACTTTATCATCTTGGACATACCCGAGGATGACGATTTCCCTTTGATCCTCGGACAACCATTCTTGTCTACTACCCATTCCAAGATTGATGTTTTCAAAAGAAAATTTACTCTAAGGGTCGGGGATGACAAACTTGTTTTCAAAAGTGTTAAGCCTGCCACTAGCATAATTAAGAGGGTCTTTATGTTGAAAAATCTTGATTCAAGAACAGAGCGTATAGGAGAGGGTGATGAATCATTCGACCCACTTTATGGTAACTATATTGAATTAAAAGATTTGGACACACCACTAATGAATCAAGATGTTGATTTCGAGCCAACTTTTGTTAAAACCAATTCTAGATGTTATAAAATGAAATTTTCTTGTGTGATCAGGTATAAGCATGTTAATGCTGAATTCCTCCTTTCCTTGTCCATTAATTTAATGACCAAAAGCTTTTACTATTCCATAATTAAGGAAAATAATGATTATGAAGGGAAGAGACTAGCCAAAACCTTGATAGATATACCTATTTTCGTTGGAAACTTTTCTATTAATTCAGGTTTTACCATCATTGACGATGATGGTGTAACAAGAGATGTTGTGCTCGGCATGCCATTTTATAAGAAGTACGTGTCATGCCAAATGATTATGAAGAAATTCGCTCACGGGGACGATTGCGAGCGAATCAAGGAAGAATGAAATGAAGAGATGGAGGAAAAAGTTGATGAGGTGTCATTTTATATACTATTTTGGGGTCATTTAACCCTTTAAATCATGCAAATATGCCTAGATTCTGTGCTTATCGTTTGATTTCAGGTTTTTAGCACTTGGATGACATTTGGAGGAAATACACGTAACTTGGGCTCATTTAGAGACAAAACGGACAAGATTACGACTATACCAAATCCATGAAGAAGTATTGTTCATAGAGCGTGGAGACGGTGTTGCAGGCATAAAGCGACATTGTCGCGATCTTTCAAGTGACAGCGTCAGAGATTTGACGACGACGACAGAATGTAGCCGCCTCAAAAGTTCTAGAAAATTCAAGATAAAGATGATCGTTCGACGTGCGCGCGAAGTACTAGATATTTTTTTGATCATAACCCCTTCATACGAACTCGGATTTGGATGATTCAAAATCCCACGCGTTCAGATCGAGAAAATCTACAAACCACGCAGAAGCTGATGCTGCGACGGCGTCGGGCTTTTTGTGACGGCGTCGAGAAGGTCTGATTAGGGTTTGCCTATAAATACAACCTCATAACTTGTTTTTTCGTGGCCCCAAACCCTAGATTTTCAGACTAAGGGGGGAGGGTTTAGGTTTTTAGCAAATTTAGAAGGACTTAATTCATTCTATTACATCTTGTAATTGTCTCCTTTTTTGATTATCATATATAATCTTAATTCTGTCTTCAAATTCCTTTTGTTGATTCATGATTTCTATGTTTGAGTTTTTGCTGGCATAATTCATTGTATTTATTTGGGTTTTGCATAAACCTTGTCATTAATAATTCATATCATTTATTTGTTTGTTGTGAACAGATTCAATGAGCATAATAGATTATAGTTTATAATTCTTGCTTCATATTGCTTCTTGATTGATGATTATGCGCGTTAGGTTCTAGAAAACCAGCTTTTATCTGTATCGTTGTAGACACGTCTAGGGAAACGCGAATGCATAGAAAGGATACCATCAGGTAATAGTCTTCATACTACCTTGCCCCCTATTTATGGTTGCTCCATTTAAGATATTTCACATGCATTTAATGACTCTTGGGGGCCTTGTAATAGTCTTCATATACATTACTTGTGCATTGCCTAACGAAATATTAAATAGACGGCCGGGGGGTTCGTGTAATCGTTTTATGCCTTAGGAAATACTTAACACATTACATCTCAAGTTGTGACAAAGGATGGTAGTAATCTAAGATTGCTAGCATGGAGTAGTGCATCCCAGTGGAATACGCTTCATTGTATAATTGTTCTTGCCATTAGATTAGAATTAGTAGTTAATTATATTAAAACAAACCAACCTTCAAACCCGAGATTTAGTTGCTTTTATAAAATATAAAAAACAAAAATAATCTTCCTTCAACCCTTAGAACTTAGTAAACAGTCGATCTGGCCTTAATGTTATTCCCCTAAAGAACGATAACTACCACCCGAGTCTTGCCTTATACTACTACTACAACGGTAGGTTTCTGCGGCCTAGGAGTTGTATAAAAACTTCTATGTAGAAGTACCTTAAAACAACTCCGCATCAAGTTTTTGGCCGCGTGCCAAGGGATGTCATTGGTTTCAGATTCATCTAGCTTAGTCATACTCAACAGATTCCATCAAGTTGAGATTAATTTCTGTCAATTAGGCTTTCTTGTAGTCTATCTTTTGGTGCCATTTGGTTTTGTAAATCAATATTTTCGTTGTACATCATGGGAAGAAGAACATTTCAAACCGAACCCGTACATTGGAGATTGCTCCCGACATAGCCAGTGGGCTACCGCAAATGCCCATTGAGCTCTCCCGATAGGAGCCAATGGTGTACCCCCTGCAATATCGACACCAATACCAGTTGGTGCAAAATGGATGTGCATTTCTACGACTTGTGTCTGAAGACCCGATATCCAACATCTCTTAAGCACTTTTTTCAAGATTGTAGAATTCCATTGACTTAATGGTGCTACAAAAATACCACTCGCTTTGCATCTATTATGATTTTATCTTCGTGACCAAGCCATCAATTGGCTTGATCGTCAACCTGCGGGATCCATCTCGGCCTGGGATGATCTCACCACTCGTTTCCTCACATAGTTTTTCTCACCAGGAAGAACCGCTAAACTTTGAAGATATATTGGTTGTTCCTCAAAAACATCTGTTACGATGGTGGATCGTTTCACGGACATTTACTTTGAAAATTCCCCTTATCATGGCTCTTGGATCTTGGCTTCAAGTTCTAAATCTTTTACGATCATGTCGACTACACCACCAGATGGCAATTTACCTATGCCAGAAGGGGGCGAGAATTATAAAAATGAAGGCGAAAAGAAGGCAAGAGGAAAAACCGTCAGGATTTAGCCTAATACTGAAGGAAGAAGTGTGGAACGAACCAATTGTTCTAAAAAAAGGAAAGTCACCGACTACATTGTGCCAAATTTGGAAATAGGAGTTAGAAAGTATGGGCGTCGAGTAGAATCTTTGATGAGCGAGTGAAGTGCTATCTATTGTATTATGAGGTGGGATGTTCGTCTCACCAAAAGACCTTATCAGGAGGTGTTTAAGGCGGAAAATACTAAAATTAATTGATGATCAAAAGGATCAAATGAGGCAATTAGAGGAAGATATGAGAAAACAAAAGCAATTTATGTCGTCTTGCAGGTTGTTTAATAGCAAACCCTTAAGGTCAAGATAGAAGCACAAAGAGTTCATCCCATAAAAATAGAAAAGATTACTAGATTTCCTACTCACACCTCTACCGTAACCCCTGAAACACTCAAGCCTATCATGGTGCATAGGGTCTCGATAATTTCTAAGATTAAACCCACCATCTATTTTGAACCCCTTCCACCAACACCTAAATTCCAACCTCAAAATGCCAATACTTTATTCATTGAGGAAATAAGCTTGGTACGCAGATAAAGATGATTTCGAGATAAAAATGATGGGAAACAGGAATGGATAATGGAATCGTCGGAGCATAATATTTATTAAGATGAAATAACATCACGTGTTTGTAATAATTCTTCTTAAACTTCGAAATACACCCCCATTCATAAACAAAGGAGGAATTTGGGTAGTTTTAGGATGAAGGTAGTAAAACCCTTGACCATTCATACACCACCTTCACCCCACGTGGCATACTTCCATCAAAATAGTGTGTATCGCTACTATCTCCCCGCAACTTGACCTTAAGTGTAGGGGAGACACACCATAACGCGTCAAAAGCGTAGTGTCAGGCCTCGTGACTCGAACAAATAACAAGCCGCTTTTTGGGAGGCGGCAACCCAATTAATGTCGTGTGTCTTGTGTATCTTTTGGGTTTGTTTAGAGTCATATGATTGTGTTAGCTATTCTTGTGGTTTTTGCAGTTAGTTTTACAGGAAATAACTAATGGGAACTTGCGTGCAAGAATTTTTAAAGAAAGAAAAAAATTTCTTTATAGAACCAGGAGACGTTGTCAGGATTAATCATGACGGCGTTGCCAGGCCTGCTACAAAAGATTCAAATTTTTAATTAAATTTTTTGAGGAAATTATATTACTTGTGTTAATTTTTAGAATTTGTAATTTTTTTTAAAAACTACAGAAAAACCCACGATCACTGTTAACACATATCATCATATATTTATTGCTTTGTAGAGTCTAAACTTAGTTTATGAGGTTGTATTTATTTTCACCCGTGGGAAATTTTACGCTTGGTGTAGTTGTCTTTGTCTTTGATTATAGGTTATATTTGACAAGAAGAAGCTTGGAAGTTCTTAGGAAGTTTCATTTGGACGACTCTTGGAGGTACGATTTTAACCAGTTTTATCGCATGTTTCTTCTCACATATTGAGCAAACCAAGGGGAGTAAGTATAGTTTTTTTTACTTGCTTTCTTTTCCCTTTATTCGTTTCTACGGGTACTTCCATAGAACATTGGAGACAATGTTCAACTTAAGTGTAGGGGAGAAAATAAGCCGTGGAAATTATTACTTCATTTTCCATTTGCTTGTTCCTTAAAGTTATGGGTAATATATCGAAACATAGCATAAAAGTTAATTTTGACCCAAATTTAAATTTTTTTATGACACACACCGACGAAAACCGAGTATTAATGGCGTCTCATGGATAGGAATTTTATTATGACATATCACAAAAAATAAAAAAAAACCCTCAGAATTCCACCCCCAAATGTGAGGTTCGCCTTTATATCTATAGGAAGTAGTAGTATCTATTATTGAAAACCCAAGATAGTTTATACCTATATTTTCTTGGAGTTTAAGGTTCCTTTTCCGTGAGCAATCATATTTGTCTAATTCCGTACGTTACGGATGTGTAGTGTGGTCTTGGTCGCCTTTTTGGAGATTAAGATAGGTTTATTAAATAATATGAGTGTACCGATAGTATACTAAATTCTAGAACTTATTTTTGTGATGCATCTTGAGACCGCAAGTAAGTATTAGGATTTGCTAGATAAGAGGCGCTAGGATTAACCCATGTTTTAAACCTGTAATTGTTATAATGGTCACACCGATCATTTAAACTATCCCATACCCTTGCCATGCACTCATTTTTAGTGCAGGATACCCCTAGTACAACCCTTCGAGCCTATCCTTTTTCATGGTTATTGTAATTTTCTGGTGGATTTCACATTATTAATAAAGAGCATTGTCACCCTTAAACCAATCATTACACCCAAATCGCCTTATCCTACCTTGTATGTACTCACTTTTAGTACATTATTGTTTTAACCCAAGTTAATTATTTGAGTACACGGTTGCTAAGTCCTTATCCTTGTAAATACAGTTTTGGGACGATTGAGATTCATGGTAGTATTTATTTTGCGGAAGAATGGGGAAGAAAAGTTAAGTCAATACCCCCATACGTTTGTTAGATGATCTCCATGTTATTTTGATCCACCTCAAATCGGGTCATTAGTTAGATTGTAAATATCGAGGTTTGTATAATAGTCAAGTGAGTAGGTACGTGTATTAAACCCCTAAGTTATGATGTATTATGTTATTAAAAAAAAGAGATTGATGTAGAGTTTGTATATCTTCGTCCGAGTCTTGGCTTAGCACCAAACCAAGCGTATATTCGTTGTAAATAATTAGCTAACCTTCCACTACCATATTCACCCAAAGCCACCCAAATGTATCACATCCGTTTCCGTTTCCATTCTATGTTATCTTACACCTACACCACGCAACCTTTTAAAAGACCTCTTAGATAGTAATGAATAATGCTTGCACCCAGCGATGGAGGTTTGATCCTTTACCAAGCCTATGGTAATTTATATGTTATGACAGGTAATGAGTGCTGATTTTATGTTTCCCTATTATGTTATAATTTATTATACAACTGAGTGAAAGAGAGGAATCCAAAAACATTATGTGAGGTTGCTTAGTATTATACTTCGTGCTTTTAATTACGAGGTCTAGATGGTCTTCCTTGGTGTAATAAAAATATTTGATTGAGATGTCATTTATACACTATTTCAGGAATACATTTAACCCTTTAAATCATGCAAATATGCCCAGATTATGTGCTTAATAATTTGTTTTCAGGTTTTTAGCACTTGGATGACATTTGGAGGAAATACACGTGACTTGGTGTGAGAATTTGTATTTTTAGGTAAATAAATTTATTAAAATTTATTCTTATTTTTACCGTTAAGTAAAAATTTTATTTTTACTTTTACCCGATTTGAAATTTTCACGTTCCTAGTCAAATTAGAGTCGTGCTTGGAATATATATTCATTCAAGCGTTTAAGAAATTAAAATTTTCATATTTTATCTTCAGAAGCTTATTTATTTTTATTTTTGTACTTTTTGACATTTCCCGCGTTGTGCCGAAACTGGGTCAAAAATAAGTACTTCAACACTTTTAACATTTTAAATAAATGCTTTGTAGCAAAATAAGGTAGTGTAAGTTGCAAATTAAAAAAAATATAACGTAAACATAAACCATAAACCAAACACCCCCTTTTCTTCTATTTAGCTCCAACAAAACATAAAAATCCAAACACCCCCCTTAGAAATTTTATTAGATATTTTGACCACCTATATATACATGTTGACTCTTTTCAAAACACACAACTGAGTTATAAAAAAAAGAGAAAAAAAATCTCTGCTCTCCTCTTTTCTCTCCTGTGTTCGTCGAACCACAACCAAAACCACCAAATCATCATAAATCTTCACAAATCAATTTTCCTATTAATCTTAAATCACTTCTAACACTAATCTCATCATCAATTGAAAAAGGAATCAAACCATGCATAATTTTTATGAAGCTCTTGATTTTGAAGGTTTTTTGATTTTAAGGGTTTAATTAAATTGGATACAATTAGAGCTATGAGGGTTTAATTACAAGTGATTGTGCAAGGTTTTGATTAATTAAAATCAAGTTAGGGTTTGTTAATTAGGGTGTGAGTGTGGTTCGGCCAAACAAGAAAACCCAAGAGGGTTTCGTGTCATCTATTTTTCCGTGATCATACATTCGTTTTTGTAATGTATTTTCTTTATATTCTTGTGACTGATTATTTTTGTATACTTTGCATGTGTTTAATTTTATACTTAGAATTCATGGACATTATGCATGTTGTGTATTGAGGTTGAATTATTGATTAGAGATGTTAGTGGACGGAGATATGTTAGCTAGGTGCATTTTGAAGCTTGTTGGGTGCGAAAAATAGCGTTTGGCGGAGTTTTTAGTGTCATTTTTTTACGTGCAGAAAGTTTGAGTGGCGATTTTAGGTTGGGTGAATATTTTCAAAAATGATTTTTGCCTTAAAAAATGTTGGTAGAAGATGTCCGTAGGTTCCGGATTCGATATTATCGGAGTCGTTTCATAATTCTTAAAAATGAATAGTTTTTACGGCCGTCAGAAGTGTAGTAATTGCTTAAAATAAACTTTATGCACTATTTTATTTTATGGTTGCCTGCAGATTCGAGAAAAGGGCATTTTCGTATTTTCTGGTCGTTTTGGGTCTTGGGTAAAATTAAAAAGATATTTAAAATGCCGTTTTTACCTTTTAATGAGGTTAACTAAGGCTGAAAAAAGTGTGTTAACGGGTTGAGAAAAAGCTTAGGATTGATATACTTTTTAGTTAGAAAAAATAAAGTTTTCTGCATGAGAAATAACCTTGCAGGGGTATTCTTGGTCATTTTTGTCGAGTGGTTCGGGTCTTCGGGTTTAAAACTAAAAAGTTGTCCCAAAAACGTGTTTTATATCAAAATTGCTTTAGTGTCCAAGTTGTGAAAACAGTGATTTAGCGGGTCGTTCTTGAATAGGGTCAGATTATAGAAAAAATGCATAATAAAAGTCATAACTGACAAATCTCATTAATGGTCTTCGATTACGTTTTAGAAATAATTAGGTGTAAAATATCTTAAACTAAAAAACTGATTGCGACTAATGAATTAGTCTTTTTACTTTCATTTGAGTTTTTGGTGTCTTACTTAATTTGTTAACGGGTTAAAATGGGTAATTTTCATAAAAATATAAAGTTAGTCGGTTAAACTTGAAACAAATATAACGAGAACTATAATTACAACTAATAAATTAGATGTACGCTTTCGGTCGTGTCTAAAGGTCTTGATCCCTTAAAATGGGTATATTGGGTATAATAAGTTAGCGTATGGGTGTGTTTGGATGGTTGATCGTTGTAAATTCGGAATAGGAAAATTTGTGCAGAATTTTGTGTCAACTTGCGTGCATCATAACCTAATCACCCTAATAGCTGTTTCTGTTTTTTTATTCTAAAACTAAGTTTAACGAGTCTACTTTCCATTGAAAGAGGCCTCATGGATTTTCAGTAAGTAAAAGTTGGACAAAGGATTTTTACAAGAATTGTTGTCGAAACTGCGTTTTGGGACCAATTTTTAGATTGTTATAATGTGATGAGCAGACATAGCAAAACATAATATTTTTCAATTAAATTTGAGCTGTAGCAAGGTCATGATGTGTATGAATTACTGGAATTTTTCTAGATTTTTCTAGAAAGTTTAAATGGGTTTGATCATGTCAAACATTAGCATACAACCCCTTTTCCGGACACTTCGAATTGTCGGATTTTTGAAATATGGTTAGACTTGTCAATAATTATTGGGAAAATTATAGTAGACTAACAATACATATAGGTGGTTAGAAATGGAGGATGAACGGCGTTTGAGATTGTTTGGTATTTCTTTTGAGGTGGTCAAGTAACTAGGAAAACCGGTCAAAATCAAAAAAAACTTAGAATGTATTACTAAGAAGTTGAGGCGCACACATGGATTCTATGGTATAAGATTACATGCATGTTGACATATATTTTCATATACTTATGCAAATTAGGCATTTTCTTATAATTTATATATTCTTATACGCGCACCATTATTGTCATTCTCTCCTTGTTGAATTTCTCATTCGATACTTCATTGCTTCTCGGTGAGTTCATAGCCCCACCTTTTCTCTTTTAATGGTTTCAATAATAACTGTTTTCGGTGATGGTTGAGAATACATGCTCCTTTACCAAAGTAAACTTATTGATTTCTACTACATAAAGGTGTTACATGACTTTTTTACACAAGTTTGATTTGCTTTACTACATGATTTGAGTTCATTTAATACCTATTATGGAACCGTTAAGTTTTTGAAAAACATTATTTGTTTCACTTTGGCACAAGTGTTTTACAAGTTGTTTGTGCTATCGACTTTATGGTGACTATTATTGCCTAAGTTATCACACTGCCATTTAAGTCCCCTCTGAATCATAAACTGTTAATTGCTAATGTAGCAAGCGTGAGTGTTATGGATAGATCTATTGGGACTGACAATCCTCGTCCGGGTATTTTAAACCATGTGCCATGTCAAAGGGACGCTTTTAACATTTGTAGTATTTTCTAGGTTGTTAGGCAGGACATCTTACCATGTGGGGCATCACCATTGCATTGATTGCAATACCTGTTAAGCTCGAGGTCATGAGCTCAGTGCAATAATATATTTTTCTAGACTTGGTGAATTTGTTTCTCTAGTCTACCTTACTTAAATCTTGTGGTCCACTAAATTTATCGTTTGATTACTTGAACATTACTTAATTTATTGAATCACACTTGGATTTCGGGAAATAATAATTTGAAATGTTTTAACGCTACTTTTCTTTACTGAAATATTTACTTAAATTATTTCAATAATGCTTGTACTTAAACACTTATGAATGCATTCTAAACATTTTGTTGACATTTTTGCATGTTTTTTTCTCAGTTATTATATTGCTAGTGAGGCATAGGAGCATTAACTCGCGCGGATATAAAAGTTTTGAAGGCTTTATCGATTGTACATACGACCAAACGATTTTAAAAAATGTTTTCTTTGCATTGCCAAATTAGAACTGTGGTAACTTAATATTTTATAAAAATTTATCGATTGGTTGACATTTTAGTCAAACGTCTCACTTAGAGTATTCTCTTGTAACTTTGTACTTTATGCTCATATGAGAAGTAAGCACCCAAGTGGTTATTCCGACTGCGTTTGTGATTTTTGGGGGTGTTACACTTGGGCTCATTTAGAGAAGAAACGGACAAGATTACGAACCTACACCAAATCCAATAAAGAAGTATTATTCACAAAGCGTGGAGACGGCATCACAAGCATAAAGCGACGCCGTCGCGATCTTTCTATTGACGGCGTCAGAGATTTTGACGCGGCGTCAGAAGGTAGATGCCTCCAATAGTTATAGAAGATTCAAGATAAAGATGATTGTTTCGACGTTGCGCGTGATGAAGTAACCAGTTATTTTTTTTGTCATAACTCCTTTCATACAAACTCGGATATTGACGACTCAAAGCCCAGCGTTCAGGAACGAGAAAATCTAACAAACCACGGAAGCTGGTGCCGCGCCGGCGTACGGCGTCGGGCTTTTTGTGACGGCGTCGAGAAGGTCTGATTAGGGTTTGCCTATAAATACAACCTCATAACTTCATTTTTATCAAGCCTCAAACCCTAGAGCCGACTAGAGGGTTTGGGTAGGTGTTTTTCCATCAACTTAGAAGACTTAATTCATTCTATAAACATCTTGTAATGGTTTGATTATCATATCTATCTTAATTTATGTCTTCAATTTCTTTTGTTGATTGTGATTTCTATTATTTGAGTATGCTTGGCTAATTCATCTAGTATTTATTTGGGTATGCATGAACCTTGTCATTAGTTGATTATATCTAGTTGTGTGTGACAGATTCAATGAGCATAATTGATTATAGTTTATAATTCTTGCTTCATATTGCTTCTTGATTGATGATTGTGCGCGTTAGGTTCTAGAAAATCAACTTTTTTCTGTATCGCTGTAGACACGTCTAGGGAAACGCGAGTGCGTAGAAAGGATACCATCGGGTAATAGTCTTCATACTACCTTGCCCCTTTATATGGTTGATCCCTCTTAAGATATTTCACATGCATTTAATGTACTCTTAGGGGCCTTTTAATAGTCTTCATACTACCTTACTTGTGCATTGCCCTAACGGAATATTAAATAGACGACGGGTTCGTGTAATCCGTTCATGACCTAAGAAATACTTACACATTACATCTCAAGTGTGACAAAGCGATAGGTAGAATTAGATAGTTAGCAAGGAGTAGTGAATCCCAAGTGAATACGCTTCATTGTATAATTGTTCTTGCCATTAGATTAGAATTGGTAGTTAATTAGATTAAAACAAACCAACCTTCAAACCCGAGATTTACTTGCTTTCATAAAATATAAAAACATAAAAATAATCTTCCTTCAACCCTTAGACCTTAGTGAACATTCGATCTTGCCTTAATGCTATTCCCTTAGAGAACGATAACAACCCCCGAGTCTTGTCTATACTACTACTACAACATTTAGGTACTCTGCCTAGGGAGTTGTAAAACTTCTTGTAGAAGTCCCTTACAACAACCGCATCAAGTTTTTGGCACCACTACCGGGGAATATCGTAGGTTTCATATTCAATCTAGCTTAGGTCTACTCATAAGATTCCTATCAAGTGAGATTTAATTTCCTGTCAGTTAGCTTTCTTGTAGTCTATCTTTTCTTTGTGCCCTTTGTTTTGTAAATCACTCTTTCATTGACCATCATGGGAGACGAAAATTCAAACTGAACCCGTACATTAGGAGATTACTCCCGACCTAGCCACAAGGGCTACCGCAATGCCATTGAGCTTCCCGAAGGAGCCAAGGTGTCCCCCCTGCAATCCGACACCATCCGGTTGGTGCAAAATGGATATGCATTCCACGGACTTGTGTCCGAAGACCCGATCCAACATCGTAAGGACTTTTTCAAGATTGTAGATTCCACTGACCTTAATGGTGCTACAAGAAATACCACTCGTTTGCGTCTATTATGCTTTTCTCTTCGTGACCAAGCCATCAATTGGCTTGATCGTCAACCTGCGGGATCCATCTCGACCTGGGATGATCTCACCACTCGTTTCCTCACACAGTTTTTCTCACCAGGAAGAACCGCTAAACTTCGAAAAGATTTCCAACAACATCAAGATGAATCTCTCTGCGATGTGTAGACTCATTTCAAGGACTTACTCCAAAAAGTCCCTCATCATGGCCTTGATTTATGGCTTCAAGTTCAAATCTTTTACGATCATGTCGACTACACCACCCAGATGGCCATTGACTATGCAGCAGGCGGGAGAATTAGAAAATTAAGGCCGAAAGAAGTATGGGAAACCATCGAGGATTTAGCCTAGTACGAAGAAGAAGAGTGGAACTTTCATTCATATACAAGAGCTCCATAGCCGCCATCCTTGTCACTTATTTTTTCTTTATTATCCTTTTAATGTTTTTATTTATATATAATAAAAAATGACATATTTCGCCAAGATATTTTAATGTTATTTGTCTACTTTTAATAGGTCATGTATATTATTTTTGTGTTAATCAATAAACGAATTCATTCTCGTTTTAATAAAGTCGGTCTACTTTGTCCTTAAAAACATATGTCTTGGCTTTGAATTATTATACTATTTAGATTGTTGATTTTAAAACAATGATTGCATGTGTTTAGCTTCTAACTTTCTCTTAAAGTGTCATACTTTAAAATACTAACGCCAAAAATGCATGTCTAGTCTCCCAATAATATCTCGCTATATATATATATATATATATACGTGTGTCTGTGTGTGCCCACACACATACTCCACATCACCTTGCATTGTTCAAACTTTGTTTTGTAGCACCACATTCCATATCCTTTGATTCATTGGTGCCCAAAAAAAGAGGGAGTTACACCGAGGGGCGAGCACTTTCAAGCGTCCTACACATTTAAATTGAATTCATCGAACGTCTTAAGTTTTGATTGAAAATTATTTGATCCATGGATCCGTTAGAGTCCCTTTTCAAGGAATAGGGATGCAATGAGCAAGGGGGAGCTAGGAGATATGTAGGTAAATAACATGGAGTTGGTTAAACCGTGATGATAAAAGACTTCACTGGGATGATGCAAGCTCACCTTTATAGGAAGATTGGATTGGGGATTGTCAAATAGGATAAAGGGTTTATTCATACTCCAAATAACTCACCTCCTCCACTTCAAAGTCACCGTCAACCTTGAGGTCCTCGTGTCATACCTTCAACTTATATATTTGAAGTA
This sequence comes from Tanacetum coccineum, assembly GCA_026074375.1. Lineage (NCBI taxonomy): Eukaryota > Viridiplantae > Streptophyta > Magnoliopsida > Asterales > Asteraceae > Tanacetum > Tanacetum coccineum. The sequence continues at coordinate 50,245 of BQNB010015197.1, read as the reverse complement.
CCTACTTTCCTTTCATGTCTTGTTCTCATCTATCACAACCTCCTCTTAATTATCCAAGAAACACAAAATCACTTCAACCTTATTTCTCACGTTTTATTCTCATTCCTCCAATGATATACCTAGAGCACATATCATCTTCTGATATCTCTTCTCATATCCACATAATACCTTTTTGCTCCAACAAAAGGGGGAGAAGGAAGTGTAAACGAGTAACTTTTAAACTTTACTATGTGTTATAGTTTACATAGTTTGTCATTATCAAAAAGGGGGAGATTATTAGTGCAAATATTACGATATTTAATATATATGATCTCTTTATGTTTTTGTGATGACAAACATGTAACTTGTAATACGTAATGTAAAGTGCGCAAGTTACTCGTAATCACAAATTATCAATGCATACATCTCATCAACAAACCACCGATTGGATCAAGTCAGCACTCACATTAGACATTTGTTTGCACCCGACGTAAATCACATAAGGTATGTACAAACAAATTAAACTTGTAGGATGATCAAGGAAAAATATTTTTTCCTTAACCATTACATTTCTACAAAAGTATTTTTCACAAAAATAAATAAAAACAAAATATTTTTTAATAAACGAAATGTTTTATTTAAATATGAAAATTTGAAATCTGGTTTCCCCCCCCAAAATGGAAGCTTCGATACTATATACCAACCTTCCCACAAAAGACAAAAGTGGAGAGTGTTAGTGGCATGCCCCCTTATAGGGCTCGGTGGCCCCACTAAATATATAAGGGGCCGCGGGGACGTCGGTTCCAGGACTGTCACTTTCAGCTCTATAAATAGTGGGTCATCTCCAACTGATTTGATAACCCTTTTGCATGATTTTCTTTTAGTTCTTTCTCTCTCTAGATCTTACTAAATCTCTATAAATCTTTGATCATTCAACTTGGTTAATCTTGTTTAAATGTGATCAAATCTTTTATCCTTTCCTTCTTTTTTCAAGTGCAAGAGAAGAACTTCGGTCATCTTCAAGATCCGAAGTTATGTAGTTTAGTTAGTCCATTTGTAACATTTGTTACATATAGATCGAGTCCATGTCTTCCGATCTTTAGTAGTGTGTAGATCCAAATGATGTATATATTTGGGATAGGTTGATTGTGGGTTGTTAGTATGTTAGGGCTTAAAATAAATTAGTGAAGTGGTAAATTGGTTCTAGCTAAGATTTGGACTCGACATCTAGCTTAGTGTCTGAAAATAATGTAAGCAACGTGGTTTATGTGTTTAGGACATAAAACACAAGGTTTGTTATGTTGGGCCATAAAACATAACAGGATTGCTTATACCCGAAGAAGAACTCGACATCTAGCTTCGTGTCATAAAATAATGTAAGCATGGGTATAAGGTTTTCTCTGCCGAAAGGGAGCTTGTTGATTAGTGAAGTAACTCTCGAGTTGGATACTCGAGGAGTGGAGTAGGGTAAAGAGGAGCTTCGTGACCGAACCACTGTAAATCACCGTGTCGGTTTGCATTTTCTTTTACCTTTTGCTTTACTTATTTCTTTACATTTACCGCTTTACTTTTATATTTGCATTGTGTTCATAATTGTGTGAATGGTTGTGTATATATTGTTAGTTAAGGTTGGGTAGCTCTTTGTGCTAAATATTGCGAGTATGAATATATTGTTAGAATATGTGTTAGCTATTATAAACCAATTATCGACACTTCTCATATTGCGTCAAACTTGATTGGTGATTTGATACAAAAGATCTAGTTTGAAAACCTCTTCTAGAGGCGGTCCCATAAATCAGGCAGCCCCCTGATATACTTGGCGGCCCCCATATATATATGGGACCGCCGGTAGAAGAGTGATGTAATCTTTGATTTAAAGTTTATTAATGGAAATGTATTCACCCCCCCCCCCCTTCTACGGTCTCCACATAATCCGTTCATGAATTAGGAAATACTTACACATTACATCTCAAGTGTGACAAAGCAATAGGTATAATTAGATAGCTATCAAGGAGTAGTGCATCCCAGGTGAATATGCTTCATTAGTATAAATGCTAGTAGTGTGTAGAGAGAAATGTCATAGAGATCAGAGAGATATTCTTAAACTTCTCTCAGCACTCATCGCTCGATCGCCTTACTTGCCTTTCATTAAACTATAAAAACACAAATAGAATTTTCCTTCAACCCTTAGACCTTAGTGAACATTCGATCCGGCCTTCACAGTGCTATTCCCCCCTAGAGGAAAATAACAACCCCTGAGCCTTGCCTATACTACACTACAATGGTTAGGTATACTGCCTAGGGAGTTGTAAAACTTCTTGTAGAAGTCCCTTACGACAACCGCATCAACCATTCACCATGATAATAGAAAAAGACCCAAATGAGACATTTTACAAACATGTGTTCCACTATTAATCAGAGTAAAACATGTTCAGGTCCCCATAAAATCACTACGCACCATTACAACATTTGAAAAAACTATTCTTTCAAATTTAAGACATTGTTTTAGAACAACTTAATCCTTGTTTGAAAGACATATGAACCACAAAGTAGTCTTTCATCCAAATCCCATCACACACACGACACCTTCACGCCATCGTTGCCTTCATCCTTGGTTACCTGGGATAAAACATGTTTAAAACGTCAACAACAATGTTGAGTGAAATTCATAGAGTTTAAAATAATCAATAAGTAAAATCTTTGAACACATAATTAGTTCTCGGGAAAACATTACAACGAATACAATGTATAACAATCTCTTTTCTTTCACGCAATAAGATCATAACACCGAACATTAATAATACATATGTCATTTCATATGTTAAGGTGCCCCAAACAAGGTATTATTGTCATATACCAACTACTTCTAATAACAAAATGTTTGTTTGACAGGGTGTTCATAAGGATTCATACCCCGGACAGGGTTGTCAAACCCAATAGATCTATTTAATGCATTAGCGTTCACCTCATAAGGCAATTAACGGTTCATGAAATAAGGGACTTCGACATTAGCTACTTATACGAAAGCTATCTTTATCGGGTTAGCTACATAAAATCATATGTGTTTGATTTTATAAAACAAACATGTATCCCCCTCGTGGGTTTAAAAAAATCAAAAGATTTAAATGCGAGGATATGAACTCACTTTAAGCAAAAGCTCCAATTCAATCAAATCAACAAGCGCAAATAGCTTCACGTCTTAACCGCGACCTATATAAAGCATATATAGCGGTACGTGACTAAAAGTATAATAACTCATATAATGCATACTTGCATATATATATATATATATATATATATATATATATATATATATATATATATATATATATATATACCAGCAATATTTCGTTATGGACAATTCATACATACTTCGCTAAGTGCAACGCAACACTTTTCACTTTGAAGCAATAACAAAACTTCACAACACCTTTATCACAAAGTTTCTATTTTAGGACAGTTACCGAAAGTATGATAATATATCCGAACTTCATTATTTCTTTTTTTTTTTTACTTTATCTTAGTCTTTTTTCTCTTTGTCATCAATTAACTAACATTACGAACCCATTGCTCATTACAACCTGTATTCAAAAGTATACGCAAGTTTGACTTTCAAAAGTCAAACTTTGTAGTTGACTTTTTACCCCAAAAACGTTCATTATTAGGAGTTACGTGACGATCCACCTAGCGAAACGTAGCTAAAGGCGAACACTATCACTTTTCTTCATCAAAATAACTTTCAAAAATTTCACTACTCGCTGCGAGTAAGTCAAATTTTCTGGTCAAACTTGGTCAACCCAAACCTATTAAAACGACATTTTTGACATAATCCGACTATCAAAACATGCTTAGCTATCCTATTTAAGCATACCAAAACCATCAAACTTTGGTCAATAACTAAATACACTTTCTATAATTTTCTCACTTGAATCTTATAGCAATAATCATAATACACGCAATATAACCAATTTAATCAATACAAAAACATAACTAGAAGCTCACAATGCTTATAAGAAAATCAAATATGGTTCCCCTTGCTTCTTTGAAATCAGACGAACCCCAAACAACCCAAACAAAACATTTTTGATCAAACCAATTGCTAATAACAACAATCTAGCACTTTTAAACATCGCTTTATACTCGAAAATTGCAAGAACAAACAAAAAATCTAACTTCTTCAAAACATATTGCATGTAGGATTTTAATAGTGGGATTTGTAGGCCTTGAAACAAGGATTAATAATATGTAAACGGATTTAATTGCATGTAAGAAAATTGACCGGAAAGTGGTGGTGAAGGATTAGCCAGTCGTGGAGCTAGGGAGGAGGAGGAAGAAAAGAATTTTTTGTAAAGAGTTTATGTGTGTGTATAAGTGTCCTATTTATAGAAAACCACTTTGGCAATTTGGCAATTCTAGTCCCTCTTTCTCACTAGTCCTTCAAAGTTAATACTAAAAGTTTGTTTATGAGTTAATTTAAAATCGGTCAAAGACTCGGGTCACACCATGTTAGTAAATATTTTAAATTCGTCCCACTAATTTTTCTTTAAAACGTTTAATAAAACGTTAAATCACGTCAAACACGACCTTTAAACACGGTTTTTACAAAAACTCGGGGAAACGCCGTAAAATACAAAAATAACTTAATCACGCTCTTAGAGCGGCAATATAAAATTTTCTGACTTTCTTAGACGCTAAAAACAAATAGAAACTCAATCACGGCTTGAAATTACCCTATAAATGGAAATTTTTCATCAAACCTTATATAGTATAAACAACTATAATTAATTACGTAGCAAAATAATTATCTCAGCTCAGGATAAACGTTGACCTGAAACTCGGGTTGTTACACATGTTAATGGTTTGTCTTAGATATCAAAAGATCCTTTTAACATATTTGAGGTGTTTTTTGGTTAGGCATGCCTGATAACGCGTACATACAAAATTGTCGCAAAGGCATGTCTAGCTCGGACTGCAGTAAGAGACATAATGTCCCCAATCATACTACGATATTTAGTTTGATCAACTTGGGTACCTTGTAAATCGGCATCTAGTTTGGTAGTAGCCATTAGTGTACAAATGGTATCACATTTTCCATCCCATGTTTCTTAAGAAGATCCATAGTATATTACGATTGACATATAAAGATTCCTCGGGGTGATTGATGAACCTGAAGTCCGAGAAAGAACTTCATTTCACTGATCATTGACATTTCAAAATTATCTTTCATTAGTTTTGCAATTTTTTTTGAAAATACTAGTTTTGTTGACCCAAAAATTATGTCATCGACATAGATTTGAACTAATAAAATATCATTGTCACACCCTGCCAAGCCGGAAACACGAGGCGTAACATCAGGGATATCATCTCAACACAATGGTGTCAACCATAGAGAAACACTAAATGCATAACTAGGAATTAAGACACAAAACTGTGTCATGACAATACCCAGAACCAAAAGAACGACTTCTTGTATAATGAAAAAGGGTCTACCATACAAGAACAATATCTACGACACCTTAATAAAAATCAAATAACATTTGACAAAATCCATGCAAAAACAGTAAACAAACTCAGGAGCGAAACTCCCAATGCAATCTAGCGGTGTCGTTCTAGCCACTTCTCTTAACCTAATATTTCTCATGAAGCTCACCTGAAAATGATGCTTAAATACGTCAACACAATGGTTGGTGAGAGTCATAGGTTTAAGACACAATATAAATCCAATTAAATCATTACTGTGATAAATGAAAACACTGCATGACAGTAAATGAACTACCACATAAGCTAGCAAGTAAAACGAAATAAATCCATCCAAACAATTCCATTCACACCAAATAAGAGTGTCTCTATCCGCAAAACTACTCCAATGATTCACTAAGCCTGAAGCATTACCAAAAAATCTACTCCAATTGATCCACTAAGCCTTGGAGCATACCATAACCCACTTAATTGGTATCACTAAGCATGGGAGCGTATCACATCACAAGACATTGTAGCAAATAACATATATTAATAGCACAATAAAGTCCATGCATCACTTTAAACACATTATCACAGTAATCAAAATATTTTCATACTAGCATCATTCCCATCCTAAGTTTAAAATGAAGTAAAAGTGGGACTATGAAACTCACCTTTGCTTAGCTCTCAAAAACTTCCAACAAGGCTTCACAAATAACTAGCACAAATCTAAGCAACAAAATACTGTGTTACACGCACGCTACTAAGCGAAAGTTATGTACTGTAACACTTCATATGATGGATGTCTAATAGTTTTATTAAGCTATCATGGGTCACCTTGGACACATACCCAACTAACCACTTCATTAAAAGTTTCACTAGTTAATCACAATCGTACACACTTCAGGAATTTTGACGTGATTTATCGCATTCAAGATCCCTGACTTAATGACCTCATAATTCAACCCAAAAATCACTATAAGGGAGATAAATGAATTCAATTTTTTAAATAGGGTTTCTTACTTCTTCCAATCTTGACCTAAAATCTGACATAAAACTCAGCCTTGGACAACGAATCTTGTTTGAATTATTTAAATACCTTCCACTTACTTTTAGTTCATGAGAAACCTATGGGGTTTGAAAGTAGACTCTCTGTAGATAATTTTAGGCTTTTGAAAATCATTAAAAGTTATTCGGATGATCAAGTTATGACTCTCGCAAGATGACCCTTCTAAACTGCCAACAATTTAACTCCGAATTTACTAACCCTAAAACCCTAATTACACATGATTAACTTCATTAATAATATAAAAACGATTTTAAAAGATAAAGACCTTAAATTTACAGATCTTAATGTTTTAACGCGATCTAAACCCTAACGAATACACCCATATGATCTTAATTAAACCCTAATCATTGCAATATGATTAAACATCACTAACTTACAGATTTTATATAACCCTAATTCCATCATAATAATTATTAAATATTTTTAATGATAGTTAACTCAAAAGATTATAATTTATACCTTAAATCTTCAAATCTTGAACACAAAAATCACCAATCTTAAAAAAGTATTTTTCTTCTTTCTCTCCTCAATAAATTCGGCTGGAACAAGGTAAATACAAGGGGAGAAGGGTTTTTGGTATTTATAAGGTTTACAAAAAGGTTTAGGATATATATCTTTTACCAATTTTAATTAGGGTAGGATTTGTTTTTCCTTTTTCCTCCCTAATCCTTAAATCCGGCCGAATCCCTTATCTTTTTTTTAATTATTAATTACTTAATTATTTGCATTACCTTAAGTTTTTATAAAAATCTAAGCTTATTTGCGCATACCTTTTTGTGTAAACGCAATGTACTAGACTTTTAAAAATAAATAACTTTTCATTTTTATTAATCCTAACTTTCCAAAAATAGAAATTTCATTTCTTCCTTATTCTAACTACTAGAACCTAATCTCATCCTAATATTACTAACACATAAATACGTATACGTATAATTACTTACACAATTAACGCGAAACCGCTTCAATCACCAAAATCATTTCCTTGTCACCAAAAGTGAACGAAATGAATTCCACAAAATCCAACACAAATCCAATCCCAATGAGACGGTCACGCTCAATGGATTGATTATGCAATCTCACATATCCCACACAAACACATATAAACACGTATAAACACATATAACACATAACCCATACATATAGAACAGATATTTAGGTCAACACTACGGTTTGACCAACCTGCTCAAGCCACGGTTGTCACAGTATCCCCACCTTGAGAAAATCTCGTCCCGAGATTTAACTACTCGAGGCATTAGCACTATCGACAAACAACTGAGGACACTTAGACCTCATTTGATCCTTGCGTTCCCAAGTAAGCTCAGGACCACGCTTCGAATCCCAACGAACTTTCACTAATGCTATCATACTACGCTTTTACTCATGACCTCTCGGTCCACAACATCAACGGTTCCTTGACAAAACAAAGAGTCTTGTCAACCTTAATCTCGACTAACTTCCACAATCCGAATCCAACTGCTAATGACTTTGCTTACCCCCACAAGGGTGCAATTAGCAACACAACAACCCCAAACGAAAAGAAGCATCCCACTACATGAACCTCGCTCGTCATCGAGAAAACTCATCAAAACCCTTAAGTTGTTGTAACAACGTGTTTTATATCTTAACCTCGCAACTCATCAAACAAGAACTGTCTTGAAATTAAGATATAAGATGTTACAAAGCTCAACGTATCTAAAGAATCCACGCAAATTCAGGTTTACTCAAACTTTCAGCACCTCCCAATCCAATTTCCGATACTCAGCTCATAAGACAGAAATTCTCAACCGAACTATAGGCCCAATCCATCCAAGGATCTCAAATGGTCCTACATAACTCGGTTCTAACTTGTCTTTCTTTCCAAACGTACTACACCTCTCCAAGGTGAGACCTTCAACCACCCATAACCTACCAGCATTAATTCAAAAGTTTCCCACTACTACCAAGCTAACTCTTTGTTATTTGGCTGCCTCAGCCGTTTCCTGTATTACCACTATATTGTTGGTTAATTTTTGTACCAAATTCATTCCATTCAACTCATTCTCTCCAGTACGGCCATAAATGGTAACCTTACATTCCATTTTCCTACCATGCTTCAAAAATGAAGACAATCCATACTTGAATGATAATCCCTCTTAGGGAATCGCCATCTCTCAAAGTAAGTAATTCATTACCTACTAAAATCTACCATACTTTTCTAAGCATAGTAGGAATGGGTGACTAGTCAGTCATTGACTACACCAAATCGCATCGTATCACCACTCACACTGGTTAACTTGACATCAATATTCCTTAGTTATCTTTCCATTTCACTGTGTAACGCAGGTTTGTAGCAACAATCTGAAGACCCTTGATACTCAATCTTCCACTTCCAAATATGCTAAATATTTTACTTACCGCAACTAGTTTTATCCTTCTTCATACTCAGCCATCGATAGTTAACTAAAACCATACACAAATCGTTATCCGCTCCGGATGGGATTAGAATTACTTTGTCGCTATAAGCCTCTTCAATAGCCAAGGTCCTTACATTCTTCTTCCAAATGGAGGTCTGAACTTGTGCTAACCAATATGAACCACTTCTCTTATTCTCTTTTCACCACTCGTTGTCAAGCCACGCAACATTCTTATGTTGACGCGTTCTTTGCTTTTAGACTTCTTATCTTAGCCACCAACATCCTTTTCTCAATCCTAGATCGATCATGTACATATATCTCGAAATCATTCTTGCTTCACTCCTCTTCCGACTCTATAGGACAAATATACATTTTCCTTTCCCAGATGGTATTGGCCTCGGAATCAAATCACTAAATACATCCATCCTTTTATTTGCCTCATGTTTCAATCCTTCCGATTGAAAAGTGTGTTGGGAGACATTCATGATCGTATAGATTACTTCATGTCTGTTCATTAATGCCTCTAGGCAGTCATAAGGCAACAACCTACCACGTTTAGCCATGCAATCCTTCTTAAGAAGAATCTTCAGTGGATCGCGACGTAATGCAATCACATTCTCCCTTTTCAAGCATGCTTCCAAATCCTTGCCTTCGACATCATAATATACTACGAAATTGTCTGCTCCTTCGCAATGCCTAAGATCGGCTTATTACCATTTGAGTGCCTTCCGCATCTAGTAACTCCATCTTGGCTCCCCCCCATTTCCACATTGTTGAAAACTTCAGTATATCTTCTCTTCCTTCAGTATCTCCACGATCATTTTCACGTGCGACTCGTACTCCTCCTTAGACTTCGGGTCGGTTTAAAATATCGTCTATATATATACGTTAACTAGCTTGTCTATATACGGCCATGCACACCCGACTCATTAACTCCATGAAAACCACTGGTGCATTGGTTAACCCAAAAGGCATAGCCGTAAAAACCCACCTCACCTTGCAACCCCTGCAATCATTCCAGACCTCTTGCCTTTCTAAAGACGTCAAACGACACGAGCCTTCGCAAATCGGCGTCGCTCCTTATACTAATTCCATACGAAATCCTATTCTACGACGAGGGGTAAAACCTACTAATTCCTTAGGAACACTTTAGAGGGCTCACATACTACAAAGATATCACATAATCTCTGTAGAACCCGTTTAATACTTCCACTTCATAACCCGATACACGAATCAAAGAAAAGAGAAGAGAGAGAGAGACGAAATAGAGAGAGAGTAGAGAGAGAGTTGAGAGAGAAAAGAAAAAAAATATTTTGTGAAAATGAAAAACTAGATATTTTGTAAAATAAAATATCTATATATATATTTAGATATTTAGTAAATATCTAAATATATATATATACCCCTACACATTTAATGTGACGCGCGGGATATTTAACTAGGACCCGGGCTCGGGTTTTGCTTTGGGATTAAACCCGAAACATATACAATATTAGATTATCTATCGAGCCCGATTCCCGATATTTTCCTGTTACAACATTAACTAATTAAAGACCGAAGCTCCATCGTAGAGTGACCGAGCTTCCTTGTTCGACTCAATAAATTGAGGCTAACAATCTCCCCCGAAGTGAGGTCTTGAACACGGGAACGAACTTCCTTTATTGACTCAATAAAATTGAGGCTAACAATCTCCCCCGAAGTGAGTTCATTGATGACACTCCTTCATGAGATCAGTGAGATTGCTTTTGTCGTTTAAGCTCGAGTGTTCTTGGTCTTTGTCTTCGTTATTTGTTGTAGGCTTGTTCCTTCATGCTTTGCGATCTTGACTTTGAGCCTTTGTCATTGTCTTTATCGTCTTTGCCATCTTCGTCGATCTTATGTTTTTGACCCACATTGTCTTTACTTTTTGCAATTATATTGAAATGCTTCAATTCAGAAGTTAGCGGGAAGTCTTTGTCTTTAAATTTTGAGCTTTCTAGATTTGTATGTCTTGGAAGATGAGCATTTGAAATGGGATTGAGGTTGTCGTCACCACGGTTTGACCTGCAAGGTTTATGTTAGTGATAAACGAGATATAATTGATTTGAAACATCAATCGACGCTGTCACTCGTTAAGAGTTTTTGTAACACATCGAGAGTGTCATGTTATTATTATCCAAAAATTCATCAACTTCTTTCATTTACTGGACAAATCGATATCCAGTTGGCACAAGTTTGAGTCATATAGAATCTCGCAAGTCTCCTACGCAGCTGCTGTTTGATTGATGACCCTGGAAGGATTTCCCATTCTATTGTATAATACTAAAAGGAGTATCATCTGAATGTTTGGCAAATATCACAATGATATTGCGTAGGACTCTTGTGAACAGCGCTTGTGACCTGATGATGTTCAACAAGTGTTTGAAATGGGAATGTGTCCTAACGAGATTTTGATGGTCTCCTAGGATCTAGACTCGATTAGTGCATTTTGGTTTTAGTAGTCGGAGGCTGGAGCGAACTGCCACCTTTTCAATATCATCCAATCTCGGAATGAATGTCATAGATAACGTGTGTATCTCCGTGCCAAATGAGACAAGTTTCTGTTGAGTGCAAACCCGAAATGGGCTGGGACGGGTTGTGCATTGATCACTGGGTCATTGATGTCGTTTTAAATACAGCATTCATCTTGTGATTCTGAATAGCATATGTAGTGACCCGGTTTCCTGCCTTAAGTTGTGTGGAGGGCTTCTTTTCTTAGACCCTTTATCCATATCATTTCTTTTTAATTCTTCAACGCTTCAATGCTTACACAAGCGTCATTACTAACATTGTTGTGATTGTTCCAGTGTTTACTCAATCTTAGGCGGCATTATTCCATATACTAGTCATCTCCAATCATCATACCTAAGGACTGCTATTTCTAATCTTTGGATTATCCTTGGGTAGATCCTCCGGTTCTGGTTGGATCATAGGATTGATTCCTAACCTAACCACCTTATGACTTCAGAATCATCGTGAAATTAAGATGTTGTTGGGTATAAGATCGAACCATAAAAAACCCTTTTTTACTGTTCAGCCTTTGAGTCGATTAGATCATATTTTAATTACATTTTCTCCCCCGTATTTTTAAATATTAAAATCACTTCGTTTTTGAAATACCTTGTGATTAAAATATGTCTTGAAATTCCGTGGTGAGATAATATTTTCAGCATGAATGGTTGGTACACATTTATGATAATGTTTAGAATACATAAGAAATGGTCAGTGGTTGATGTATTTCAAAAAAACATTAAAACTTTGTTTTCGAAAAAATCCCCATCAATTATCGGACCAATGAAAAATTTGTTGTATTTTGAAAAACATGTGAGGGTGGAGTGTTGAACACACACATTTTGAAAGATTATGAATTGTCATTGTGAAATTCTTGAAAAATTGTGCTTCAAAACTTTTTGAAAAACCAGATGTTAGAGGATTTTCCTTTCTTTTTTATACCCGTAAGGGTAAGCGCACTGAATCAGTACACTATCCTTTTTCTTGAGCTAAAGAAATTGAATGTTGTTAAGAACAGCTAAAGACGAGAACGTTAATTTTCTCGTTGGGGAGGTTAAGCTATAAACTTCCTTTTTTTGAAGTCAGGGTTATGTATGACATTTGCAATAAGCCATTGAGAAAATTTAGAAACTGACATGTTTGAAAACTATTGCAAAAACTCTCGCTCGAATTCTTTTACACCCGTGTCAATGAGGTGTAATCGCCATTTCTGAGCACGTAAATGTTATCGATTCCAAGAGGACATGTCGAGGAGATTATTTTTGGAAATGTTCTATTTTTGCAGATTTTGTAGTTGTATTATGTACTGTTTGTCCTCGCATTGCTATGTGAAGTGGAAAATGATTCCAAACTCTTGTCGTGATGTAGCTGTCTTGACTGTAGAGGGAACAACTTTTGGAACATGCTTGGAACTGGACGGTTCATTGCTGTGGTCTTGAATTCCGAGTTCTGATCGGTTATGATAGAAGTCATTTTGATGAAGAAACGAGGCCTGAAATGATGTGAACAGAATCATTTTAAACATTGGAGGAACGGGGCCTGAAGTGTTATTTTCAGCAGACACCATTTATCGTTGACGACCGAGGCTTGAACTGTTGTGTTCAAACATCATTTCGTGATCATTAGATCAAAATTCCTTGAAGCCCTGTTTTCTGCGATATCTTTCTTTTTCGCAACCAAACTCTAAGTCCTTCCTCTGTAGGATTGAACGATGTACCTGTACTTAAGAGAGTACCTGCTAATGCATTAAGAGCTTGTTTGCTTTAAATTGGTTAGGGATATTCTGCATTTTGAACCATTGGGGGTTCACTTTCAACCTATATTGTGCTAGAGGCGAAAATGTACTTTCCTGGTTGGAACCCATCTAAGACAAACAATCTTTAGAATTCTACCGTGGTGCCACTAAGACAAGATCTGGACTTGTTGTTTTCTCATGCACAGTGTAGTCTTGTTATTGAAAAAAAACTTATGTTCTTTTGGGATCTGTCTTTTGGTTTCGTTGCAAACCCTTATTTGCCCTACGGGTTTGTTTCTGTTTGTTGTCTTATTTGGATGGAACCTTAGCACACGAGTTGAGCTTCTTTCAGGAATTTTTATTACACAGTTCATGATTGGCATTAAAGACAACATTTCTGACGTCGAGCAAAAAATGTTTGGATGAGTATGAAAAATTTTAGGGATCCTAGAGTGTTCTGTGCTTTTTCTTAGCTTCCTCTAGGTATTGATTATGAACAATGTCGTTTGAGCGCTACCTAGATGAGCTTGGTAGCAATCTTGGTGTTGAGGTTTGTGACAGGGGGCAGATACTCTTTCTTTAGGAGATGGTGTGTAGTGACTGGTTTTGTCATGTCGTGTCACATCAACTTGGGAGGCAACCGTGGTTTTGAAAATTTTTAGGTCTTTCGGCTTAACGCGTCTGTTGTCTAACTCAACGGATGGTTTTTGAGTGCGTTGTCCAACCGGTTTTCCCAAGATTGAATGTTTTGTAAACTTAGTATTCACATATTTCCTGTTAATTTCCTTAACTCATTTTTTAATGCTGCAATTGCAAACCCCGTTTTCTGATTGAGCTAGTACATCTGCATTTTCATTAGACTTATTTGTTCAGTTGTTCATTAAAGAGTCATTTTGTTTTTGGTCTGAACTCGTGTCCGTTTGATAGGAATAAAAAGATCTTGTAAGTCTGTTTCAAGTGCTCTTTTTCCTTATGTAACTGCTCATTCTCTGCAAGTAATTTAGCCACACTATGTTCCAATTCGATGTTTATTGTTTCAGTTACATCGATGTCATTTTTAACTTTGGCTTCATTACTTTTTACATTCAAAAATTGACCTTGTTGCCCTTCTTTTAAAACTTGATTTTGATATTTAAGTTCAAGATTAACACAATGTGCTTCTTGAACTTAAAAATCTTTTTGAAATTGGGCAACAGTCTTTTTGAGACATACATTTTCAGACTCGAGTGATTGATCTGAGAGTTCAGTTGTCATGTTATCAGTTAATTTAGCAGGTAAAGGACGTATGTCATGACATTGTTCAGTATTCTGGTCAACCTCTCCTTCATTATTGAATTCAGGTTGCTCAGTATGCTGTTGTCCTGTAGCAAAGATATTGATTTCAGCAGACGTTTGTACCTCAGCCATTGGCTCTTCATTATATATGGGTCTGATATCTGCATCATCAACATGTGCATCATTCCCTGATCTGCTGCTTGTATCCTGCTCTTGTGATTCTGTCCCATTGCTTTCAATGATAACTAAACTAGCATCCAATGCTTTACTCGAATCAACCTTTTCCTCTGTCGTCTGCATCAGTCTTTCATTCACCCTGCTGTCATACTCCATTTTATGCAGCGCTCTTTTCTCAATCGACTTTTTAACATAATCCATGTTTTGGATCAGTGTATCACGGAATTCTGGAATATCGAGTCGAGTGTATTCTAGAAAGTAGTTGTCATTACAATATATTCATCATTCAAATAGATCTGTGAGTTGATGAACATTTGAAACTGTGTCTCGAGTACTTTAAAAGAAGCCATGGATCCAATCTCTTGAAATTCTTTGTTGTCAAGTTGCTTTTCTAGTTGATCCACGTTTAGGAACATCGTGCCTGTGAAAGTCTCTAGATCTTGACAAAAAAGTGTCGTAAATGCGCGTTTAAATCCCTCTTCGGTTCGACTTCTTTTTAAGTCGTTGTTTGAAAGACACTTGAGGTGTGAATGAAGTCGTTGAAAAGATACCATGCAACTTTCTTTTGATTTGTCTTGAAGTAGTTGCATTTGTTGTATTTCTGAATCTGAACACAAAGATAAGGTATCTTTCTTTTCCATTTTATCGTGAATTATGAAGTGTAAAAGATTTGTTGGATCTTAAGTGGATATTGTGATTGAAGTTGTGGTTTTGTAAGCAATTCACGTTCACGGGATTTTACACGTCTATGATTAAAACCGATAAATGAATTAACGGGATTTTACAGAATCAATAGAAAACCGTGAATGATTTGATGCGGAATCAGCGGCCAAAAATTCCAGAAAAAACTGAAAAATGTCAATAAATCACTGAAAACAAGCTTTTTGGGCCTTGAAAAATCCTTAACCTGCCAAAGGGTGGTTACAGCGTGATCCGTCTCGTTTTTCTCTTCGATTTGAGAGCTCACGGGCCTGAAACGGAGTTACGGATCAAAAGTTATGGCCGTTTTACTGAAACCCTTTTCGTCACGCAAAATTTCAAAAAAAAAAAAAAAAAAAAAAAAAAAATTCGTTCGGTCCAAAAAAAATTTGCTCGTTCGATCCGCTCGTTCGATCGCTTGTTCGATCCGCTCGTTCGATCGCTCGTTCGATCCGCTCGTTCGATCGCTCGTTCGATCGCTCGTTCGATCGCTCGTTCGATCGCTCGTTCGATCGCTCGTTCGATCGCTCGTTCGATCGCTCGTTCGATCGCTCGTTCGATCACGCTAGTTCGATCGCTCGTTCGATCACGCTAGTTCGATCGCTTGTTCGGTCGCTGAGGTTTTCCGCTCGTTCGATCGTTGAGGTTTTCCGCTCGTTCGATCGTCTAGTTCGAGTCCGCTTGTTCGATCGCTGCGATTTGAGTCCGCTCGTTCGATCCAAACTTTTGTCGCTCGTTCGATCGTACACGATTTCCACTCGTTCGATCGGTACAACTTTTTCGCTCGTTCGGTTGATACGATTTTGCACTCGTTCGATCCAAGCGTTTTCGCACTCGTTTGATCGTGACGTTTTACCACCTATTCGTTCTTCTCCTCGTTTCCAATAACAAACTAAGCCACGAAAAAATGTTTATGTTTTCCGAGTGATTAAACAACCTAGCTGCCGAACTCCAATAAGCTTAGAACACCAAAAAAAACCACGCTATCCACCCGAGGCGATTGATACCAATTGTAGGAACCCGTTTAACACTTCCACTTCATAACCCGAACCACGAAAACAAGAAAAGAGAAGAGAGAGAGACGAAATAGAGAGAGAGTAGAGAGAGAGTTGAGAGAGAAAAGAAAAAATATATTTTTAGAAAAAATAAAACTAGAGTCGGTCAATTTTGTGACTCGGATCTAGAAGTTGCCTTCAGGAAGCATTCTTGCTACGTACGAGTTACGGATGGTGTTGTATTATTTTAATGGTTTCATGGTTTAATTTGTAACTATCTCGATTGAAGACATGTTGAAATGTCTCTCCAATTTGTTCTTATGTAGTCAAGCCTCGAAGACCAAATCTGGTTGTGGCATCGACGTTTTAAAACCACTTGAAACTTCTGGTTACCACGATGACCTTGCAACAAAGATTTAGGTCGAGGTTCTTACCTAGATTTGTGAAGTTTGAGTAAAGATTCATCTCTGCTCCGCGTTGTCAATACTAGGCAAGAGCAATATAACATACCCACAATACCCAAAACTAAAAAACACCAACTTGGAAGTTCTTATACCTTAATGGATTTATGAGTGGGACCAATGCTTAGTTCAAACAATTAATGGAAGAAATTACGCTTAGTTATTGTGATGATTATTCGTGGTTACTTGGGTTAAGGTTTTGAGATAGAAAGATGAGACCCCAGAGGTGTCATCAAAAAAAAATGTCTATAGCTAAATACAAGTCGGTCTCAACAAACACGTAGAAACATCCATACCGAAATGGCACTGGAATTTTTCCACTAAAGATTTGACCAGATTATTATGACACGTGTTGGATTTTTCATCACAAAAGATAGGTTCAAAGGACTCCACAGCAGTCGACATCTGTTGAAAGACGGTAACCGTTCAAATGGTTGAGGCTGCTAGAACATGTGATCTTTTTCAAATGCCCCGATGTTTCTCGCTCATGGGCAGATGTAGTGGCTTATGCGAGTTTACACCAAAAAAGAATCCCTTATTTCCACATTCGTCACTATAAAACCCCATATGAGCTGGTGCATAACAAGAAGCTGATATTATCTTTTTTAGAGTCTTTGGTGGTTTGACTCTTGTTAACCTACAAATGACAAAGAAGATCTGGAAAATTACAAAAACCAACAGGCTGTTATTTTAGAATAATTCGTTTGGTTATGCAATCCTAGAAGGAAAGGGTTATTATAGAATATACACAAAGAACCCGAAGTATTATGGAAACTTATTCACGTGCATTTCGATGAGCTGACTGTAGCAAATGGCTCTGTACAACTATTACAGGGACCTGGCTCCTACTTTTTTGCCGTAAATTTCCATGGACAGATAAGTTCAGGGCTACGTACAAATCCGGTTCTGAAGCTCCGTATGTACCCCTCACAAATAGAGATCTGGAGATTTTATTTCTCCACCATTGTTCGATGAATACCTGAACCTCCTCATGTTGGAAAGACTAGCTTTCTTTTGCTCCAGCAGTTCAAGTTCCAGTCAACTCAATCGGTACACCTTCATCTACAACCATTGATCAAGATGCACCTTCTCCAAGTCATTCACCATCATCTTCGGCATTACAATCTCCAAGTTTACATTAAGGAGTTGCAACTGAATCTCCTCTCATAGAAGACAATCCTTTTGCTCCTATTGACAATGATCACTTCATAAACGTGTTTGCTCCAGAACCTAGGTCTGAAGCATCATCATCCGGGGATCTTAGTTCAACCGAATCTCCTTATGTCTCTCAAACACTTCATCATCTCGGGAAATGGAGCAAAGATCACCCGCTGGATAATATTATTGGCAATCCCTCTCGACCGGTATCCACCAGAAAACAACTAGCAACCGATGCCTTGTGGTGCTTGTATAACTCTGTCTTGTCAAAAGTCAAACCAAAGAACTTCAAATCGGCAATAACTAAAGATTGCTGGTTTCAAGCCATGCAAGATGAGATTCACAAATTTGATCGACTTCAAGTATGGGAATTAGTACCTCAACCAGACTGTGTCATGATTATTGCTCTCAAGTGGATCTACAAAGTTAAACTTGATGAGTACGGTGATGTTCTGAAAAACAAGGCTCGGTTGGTGGCCAAGGGATATCGACAAGAGGAGGGAATTGACTTTGAGGAATCATTTGCACCGGTTGCACGTATTGAGGCTATTCTAATCTTCATCGCCAATGCCGCTAGTAAAAACATAACCATCTATCAGATGGATGTCAAAACAGCATTCCTTAATTGCGAATTGAAGGAAGCACACCCCACCACCTAAACTCTTAACTAACTACATTTAAATGTCTATTGTTAGTCAACAGGGGATTCGTTGATCCAGATCATCTGACACATGTTTATCATCTGAAGAAGGCTTTGTATGGTTTAAAGCAAGCCCCTCGGGCGTGGTAGATACTTGTCTTTGTTTTATCTAGACAACTCAATATTTTCTAAGGTTGCAGTTAATCCGACATTTATTCTCTGGAAAAACTATTTGCAAAACATATTTCTTCTTGTTCAAATATATGTAGGTGATATATATTTGCCTCGACCGACCTAAAGCATGTGACATTATCTTTCCAATGGGATGAGTTCCTAAATTTCAAATGTCAGATGGGACAAATGTCGTTTTTCTTAGGCTTTACAAGTTTCTTAATATCCCAGTAGGCCTTTTATTAATCAATTCAAAATTTGCTGTGAAATATTAAGAAATTTGGGATTAGATTGTTGTGACCCTGTTGATAACACCCATGGTGGATTCAACTTAAATGTTAAGACCATTAGGGTTTCCAGTTGACCAAACTTGATTTTGTAGTATGGTAGGCTCCCTTAATGTATCTCACTGCCAGCAGACCTGACCTTGTATTCGCTGTATGCATGTGTGCTAGGTATCAGGCTTCGCCTACCAAAAAAGAACACTTGATGGCACTTAAGCGGGTACTTTCGGTATATCACAGAGGAACCATTTAAATGTGACTTTGGTATCCGAAGACTATGCTATGGCACTAACGGCACTATGCAAGATGCGGACCATGGCAGGTTGTCAAGACAACATCGAAGAGTTGTCAGGGAGAGCTGCTTAGTTCCTTGGAGATAAAACTTAGTCAGCTGTGGTCCTTAAAGAAACAGAAAGAGTACTGCGATCTCAAACAACAGAGGCTGAATACATTGCCATGTTTGGATGTTGTGCTCAGATACTTTAGATGAGATCACAGCTTACAGACTACGACTTTGTCTTTAATAAGATTACCTTGTATTGTGACAATCGCAGTGCCATTGCGCTTTGCTGCAATAATGTCCAGCACTCCCGATCTAAGCACATTGACATTCGACACCATTTTATTCGAGAGCAAGTTGAGAAAGGCGTGGTTAATTGTACTTCGTGACGACGGATTATCAGCTCGCGGATATATTCACCAAAAGGCTATTACCAAGAGATACGGTATCGCTCTCTTCGAATATTATTATCGTCTCTCGTCGCGAATTCCTACTCCCGCGACTTGGTATGAAGAGTATGTCTCCGAAAACTCTTAAACGTCTTCAGGAAGGAGAAGAGGAGTAAAGTATGGTTCTCCTATATCCTTATGTAATATGTTTTATATATCAAATCTTAAAAAGAAAATACAAAAATATAAAACCTACAAAAACCATAAAAATCAGAAAATAGAAAATACCAAAAATAGTTTTTCAAGACATGTCTTCCGTTTATCGATAACATTTACGGTCCTAGAAATGTCATTCAATAATGACACGGGTCTTTAAATGAAGCTCGAACGGAAGTTCAAACTTTTCAAAACATGTCTTAATGGCTTGCAGTTATTTCAGACTGCAACCCGCTTTTCAGACTGAGGAAAGCATGTCGTCAAAAAGACAGTTGTTCCTAACAACGGGTAATTAATTTTTCCCGGGCATGGATTACTTCATATCCATGCATCATGGGTTATGAATACTTTGTACATAACCCTGGATTGTTTACAATAAGTGTACGTGTCAGTGCATTTATTTGTCAAAATAAGAGAAATCTTATTTTTATTGGTAAAAAGTTGTCTTTACAATGAATCAGTGTTTTCAGTAATCACAAAAAGGTTTTCAAAGACAATTCGACCACTCACACAATGACAACAACTCTTTAAATAGAAAACGGGTCATTATTTGAGGGGGAGAAAGTGTCATATAATAATCTTTTAAAACGGTCTTTCAAATAAGTCACAGAATAAACGGATAAAGTTTTTGATAATGACGGATAACAATTTAAAGGGGAGTTAATTTATATTAACTACAAGGGCTTTAGATGTCATTCATTTCAAACTTTAGAGACTTCTTGGCAAATTTAAGACTTAGTGTAGTGAATTCAGGCTTTACACTACATACGGACTAATACTGCAACACCTCTAGTTTGTAATAAACAAAGAATTAGGAATGTTTGGAAATTCTTTCATAGTTTTAAAAGTCTTGAAATTGATTCTCACAGAATAGATTTAAGCTTATTAATTCTTCGAACACGATCTCAAGTATGGGTGCGTACAAGGTTTTGCTGATTCCGAGGTATCGAAACCAGCAAGGGGGAAGGAGTAGATACACTGAAAGGTACAACAAGTACACGTGATAGAGTCCATAAGCCTCTTTAATTTTAGGCCATTCCGGGAAGTCAAAATGTCATAACCGCAGAGAAAATCAGTGTCTTAACTTGTTACTTTTGGTGTGCACCTATTTATTTCCATATGGGGGAAGAGTTTCTCTTTGTTATTTTAAGTATGCATCATTTGAGATACCAAGGGGAAAGTGTTGTTAGAAGATTTATTCTAGCGTGAGAAGATTGTTTCTGATTCAATTAATGTTTCCTCGACCGGTCAACCACTAAGCTTATTATTAAAAAGGTAGAAATATTTGATAAAGACGTACACATAGGTATGATGATACCTTTAGATAGTCAGTATCCTGCAGGAAGAAATGTTTACATCCGAGACTTAGTTGACTTAGGTATTATCATTTCGGCTATTTAGAGGCGAATAATTGTGACTTCCGGAGACTTAGCTAACTTGGTTGTTTCAATTTATATCATCACTATCATGTAAGGAGAAATACGCTCATCAGGGACTTAATTGACTTTGGTGTTACGGTTTCGAATTAATTGTGTACTTCGAATATTTGGGCTTTGCACATCAAGTCTTCTTAATGCGGCTTGCAAGAAATCTATGAATCTACTCATTATAGGATTGTTGGTGGGGGGAAGCAAACTACGACAACTTCCAAAAGGAGATTATCGAGACGGACTACAGATTGCTAACATGGATAAAATGACTTTGTCATTTTCGGTTTGAACATTTTCAGGTCCTGTCTCATACATAATCTTGTGAACACATTTTTATGTAGTGTATCTTTAGGTGTTAAGTGTCAATGTATAAATTTTTTCATGAGTTTTTCGTTAAACTCAAAATCTTTCAAAATTATTATACCTGTCACTCACACATCACCCTATTAGTTTGAGGGGGGAGCATTAATGTGTTCCTAATTCGGCTTGTGCATAATCGACACAATTTTCTCCCAGTTTTCTAACATATTTAAATCATTTGATATCCAAAATATCAAAGGGTTTGATATTTTTGATAAGGGGAGAAAATGTGATTAAAATATGAAAACGTAGAAAAATGTAATTTTATGGACTCATGTATGTACTCCACTCTAATGTGTAAACACTTACGACATATCGAATGCAATGTTGAGAGGGATAGGAATGGTGTTATGATGGCAATTGTTGGAAATTCCAAAGGATCCAACCCTTGTATTACTTGATAGGAGTTATAAGGATGGTAAGGTTAGGTACTCGATCCCATAATTCCGCAGAGCCGGAGGGGATCTACCCCAGGTCAATCACTAGATAGTGTGAAGTCCTTTGGTATGATTACTAATAAGACGTACGTGAGAAATAGGAGGAATAGTGTGGACTGAATGGAGCTAGTACTGGAAACATACCCAACAAGGTACTAGTAATGATGAGTCTCGGTAAGTACTGAAGGGGTTTGAAGAATGAAAAAGAAATGTTAAAGATAAAGGGTTGAAAAGAAGCACACCTCCTTAAAATTATGACAGAAACGTTAGTTTACAGACCCTAGGCTGTCAGGAATCACATGGTTGATTGCTGAATTGAAGACAAGTTAACATGGGACCCAAGGGATTCGCTGCACAACCCTCCCTAGCTACTTAAGATCCCACAAAGGATCCTTGTTTCATTTCTCACGAAGATCAATAACATTGTTATCGTCTCTCTCACTCTCCGAGTTAGATGATATTGACAAAGGTGGCAGTCTGCTCCTCCTTCGACTACTTAAAACCAAAAAGTTGCACTATAGGAGGTCTAGAGCATGAGATCATCCAATAAATTCGCTTAGGACCACTATAACATAATTATGCTTGCTTTATACACACTGTGGATAACAAGTAAGATCTTAAGAGTCCTACGCATTATCCTTGTGGTATTGCCAGAACATCCGAGTGATACAAAAGTACTCACAATGAAGATGGAAATCCTTCTAGAGCCAACATAGAACAAGCTCTTAGTAGGTGACATGTGAGATCCACTATGGATTAAACTTGTAACAAATGGAAAGAAACGATGGCGCGATTCTTTATGAATCAAACTTGTTCCAAGCAGTGAATTGACGAATAGTTTTTGAAAAACCTTTCGATGTGCTCAACAGCTGATTTTCGAGCACATTGACTGTGTATATCTTTCAAAACAAATGTGTTTCTTCTTAAGAAGAATCTCCATCTTCAAGTGATACGTCAATTGAGTTTCAAATTAATTTTTCTCATCAATCGGTAAGACAGTAACTAATCGATTCTTCTTAAGATGAATCTACCTGATCATAGGTCGGTCCTCACGGATCCGAAGGTTAATCCAACCAGACTCAGGCGAATAACAAAGCCATATTCGTCCACAAGATTTATTGCTAACTGTTTTATTACAGGTTCACGTAAAGATGGAGATGGAGATACCTCGTTCTAGTGGAGTCAATTCACAACCCCATGCTCACACTTAATGTTACTAATCAAAGACATCATGACAAATGAAAGACCTACAACACAGCTTCCGCAACTCTGATGAGTATTATCATGATCCAGAAAAGTGTGAGCATGCGGGTCTGAAGGTCACAACATCACAGGAAGGCAATACTCCACAACAAGGAGGATTAAGAGATTTACTATAGATGATGATCTCAAAGAAAGCTCAAAGATCACACAAGTCTAAGGAACAAAGCTCAAAGATCACTACTTGCAGTATAGAGACTAATCTTGAAGAATCAAGAGACTACGAGCCAGAGTCAAAGATCAATTCAAAGATAGCTAGGATTCAATTAGTTTCATAAATACTTCGATTAAGGGTTTCATTAACTCATTTAATCGATTTCATTCAATCACATACTCTCTAATCACAAAACCTAACTAAATTTCATCATTCATCATCAAAACCCAACACAATGGCGACCCTGTAGTTTGCTGATACTCACAATTTAGTCGTGTTTTTGGCTAAACCCGCTGAGAGTGAGAGGTTTGAACAAGTTGTTGATTTTATGAATGCACACACATTAAAGTATGCTTTAACCGTTAATCCCACTATATATACTTCATGTATTGAACAATTTTGGGCTACTGTCAAGGTGAAAACGGTCAATAGGGAACAATAATTACAAGCCCTAGTGGATGGGAAGAAGATTATCATAATTGAAGCAACTGTAAGAAGAGATCTTTAATTGGAAGATGCTGAAGGTATTGATTATCTACCCAATGCTGATATCTTTGAACAACTTACACTAATGGGGTATGAGAAACTTTCTTAGAAGCTTACATTCTATAAGGCTTTCTTTTCTCCTTAATGGAAATTCCTTATTCATACTGTTTTGCAATACCTAAGTGCTAAGACTACTGCATGGAATGAATTCAGTATCACCATGGCTTCTGCAATTATTTGTTTAGCCACAAACCAAAAATTCAACTTTTCCAAGTATATTTTTGAAAGCATGGTGAAGAACTTGGATAATGCTGGTAAATTTTTGATGTATCTAAGGTTTATACAAGTCTTTTTGGATAATCAATTGGAGGAGATGTCAAGTCACAAGAGGATTTATGTTACACCCTCTCACACAAAGAATATTTTTGCTAACATGATAAGGTAAGGAAAAGACTTTTCTGGAAGGGAAACACCCTTATTTCCAACCATTGTGGTTCAAGCTCAAGAAGAAATAGGTGAAGGTTCAGCAATGCCAACTGATCCCCATCACACACTGATCATTACTCAACCTTCATCGTCTCAACTTCAAAGGAAACAAAAATCTAGGAGGCCTAAGGAGAAGGACACTCAGGTACCTCAGTCTAGTGTTCCTAGTGATCCTACAAATGTAGCAAATGAGGCTGTCAATGAGGAGCCTAGTATGCAACTTAAGGAATTGATGGATTTTTGTACCAAATTGCAACAAAGAGTGCTTGACCTGGAGAACACAAAGACTGCTCAAGCTTAGGAGATTACAAGTTTAAAGAAGAGAGTTAAGAAGTTAAAGAAGAAAGGAGGGTTAAGAACTCATAAGCTCAAAAGATTATATAGTGTTGGTAGATTTGCAAGAGTAGTTTCCTCTAAAGAAGCTAGTTTGGGTGATCAAGAGGATGCATCCAAACAAGGGAGGAAAATTGATGGCATTGATAAAGATGCAGAGATTACATTAGTTTATGAAACTCAAGGGATGTATGGAGATGAAGATATATTTGGGGTAAATGACTTAGATGGTGATGAGGTGGTTGTTGAGAGTGAAGTTACTGATAAAGCTGGTGAGAAGAGAAATATTGTTGAGGAAGCAGTTGCTGTGACTGATGATGTTACAATTCCAGTTAGTGCTGCTACAATAACTAATGTTGAACTTACTTTGGCTCAAACACTGGCAGAATTAAAGAGTGCAAGACCCAAGATAAAAGGGGTTGTTATGAAAGAGCCAAGTAAATCAACTCCAACAATATCTTTACAACTACCATCACATGTTAAAGGTTAAGGTTCAAAGGATAAGGGTAAAGCAAAGATGATAGAACCAGAAAAGACTTTGAAGAAGAAAAATCAGATTAAGTTTGATGAAGATGAAGCTTTAAGACTACAAGCAAAGTTTGATGAAGAAGATAGGCTTGGAAGGGAGAAAGTTCAACAAGTAGAAGAAGCCAACATTCCTTCGGATGACATTCAAGCAAAGATAGATCATGACTATCAATTGGCTGAAAGATTGCAGGCACAAGAACAACAGGAGTTGACAATTAAAGAGAAGTCTACTTTGTTTGTACAACTCTTGGAGAAAAGAAAGAAGCACTTTGCTGCTAAGAGAGCAGAAGAAAAGAGAAATAGACCACCTACAAAAGCTTAACAAAGGAATATTATGTGTACTTACCTGAAGAATATGGCAGGATGGAAGCCCAAAGACTTAAAGAACAAGTCCTTTACCAATATTTAAGAATTATTTGACAAAGCTTTCAAGAGGGTAAACACCTTTGTTGACTTCATAACAGAGTTGGTGGAAGGCACTGAAATGGAAGAAAGTTCTAAGAAAGTAGAAGAAATGGAAGAAAGCAGTTCAAAAAGAGCAGGAGATGAGCTAGAATAAGAGAATGCAAAGAAGCAGAAGGTGGATGATGATCAGGAAGCAGCTAAGTTGAAGGAGCTCATGAAAATTGTTCCTGATGAAGAGGAAGTAGCAGTTGATGCTATACCTTTAGCTACTAAACCTCCAAGCATTGTTGACTAGAAGATTGTTAAAGAAGGAAATATCAGCTACTATCAAATTATAAGAGCTGATAGAAGTTCAAAGAGGTACTCAGCCTTTATTTAGATGCTTAGAAGCTTTGACAGGGAAAATTTAGAAACTCTATGGAAATTAGTTAAAGCTAAGCATGGGTATACAAGGCCAGAAGAGGGCTATGAGAGAGTGCTATGGTGTGATCTAAAGACAATGTTTGAACACCATGTAGAAGATGTAGTGTGGAGGAATCTACGGGAAAACAAAGTGTTAGTTTGGAAGCTATTTGATTCCTGTGGGGTACACTTTGTGAGGTTTCAAAATCTGCATGTATTTATGTTGGTAGAGAAGAGATATCCCCTTACACCTGTTACAATCACATATATGCCGAATAAGAAGCTGCAAGCTGATCATTTGAATGAAATGTGTTTTATCTCATCTTAAAGCTCATCAAAAGCAACTCAAAATCAATTAAGTGTTTGGAAGCTAACCCCCTGGTTGATTAAATAGCAGAAACTTGATGAAAGTTGAAGATAAAATAACAAGTTAGGGAGGATTGTTGGATTAAAAACTTCTTAATGATCTAAGAGTTACTGCTGCAAAGGTTTGTGTGACTGCTACATAAGCATAAATTATGTTGTTAGTAATCTTAAGAAAAATAAGCTAAAGTAGTTAGTACTCGATGTAACTTATACTGCTAGAGCAACATAGTACTGTAGGTAACTTAAGTACAGCTAGTGCAACTAAGTACTACTATATAATTTTGTAATTGCCAGTTCCTAACTACTGCTAAAAATGTAATACTGCTGCCAGAGTAGAGTTAATACTACTGGTGAAGATTGAAGAAAATATTCTAAGTAGTTACTACTGCTTGTACACAGTTAATGCTGCTGGTGTATAAGTTACTACCACTAATGTTCAGAGTTAATGTTGCTAGTACAAAGTTACAACTGCTGAAAGATTACAACTGCTAAATGGATAAAGACTGCTCTAAAGAAAAGATAAAGATTGATTATGTGATATGTATGAGATATTTTTGTAAAAGAGAGGTCCTAGGGTATCGAGTTCTATGTACCAAACGAGTCATTCATAGAGTTGTTCATCGCTTCAAGGTTTTGTAACCCTAATACTAGTTAGAGTATTTGTATTAATATATTGAAGCTTTTGTTTGTTAATCTGTGTGTTCATTAGAATTACTATTTCTTTGAAGAATTCTTATTATATTAAAGATTAGATTCCACATAATCTTTAATATTATCAAACAAAGTTTCTATCATAAGTTGTGTAGGATATATCTTGCATAACTAAACCTTACATAAGCTAAGGAATTCAAGATCCATTCAAGTGGGATCAACATTCTTTCTCTTTTTCTAAAGACAAACCCTGGAACTCTAAGGACAAGTTCTCATCATCAAGTTTTTAAGACAAAGGATCAAGTGTATTTGATGCACATTGAGTATTCATACTCTTTCCCTTAGGATCTCCCAACTGAGCTTAAAACCGTTTGATCTGATGTTGCATGTCATCGTAAGCTTTATCGTACAAAATCTTGTCATATTTGCATTCCTTGGACTTTTTGTACTATATATTCCAGATAAAAGCGTATTCATTTTCCTTTTTAATGATACATGTTTTAAGCTTTTCTTTCGTACATTCAAGCTCAATTTGGAGATTAGATGTATCTACAACAGAAAAGTTTTGCACAATAGACATTATATCCTGACTAACAACTGCTTTCAAAAGACGTTCATTTTTGTTTTCCAAAATCTTGATCTTATCAAGAGATTCATTAGCTTCTTTTGCAAGAGATTTGAAGTCTCAAACAAATTTAGCTGCTTCTTTCAAAAATTCCTTTTCAAAACATATTACTCTTACGTCAACTTGGTTCGCGATAGAGAAATTTCAGCCTTAAAAATCGTTTGAATCTCTAGATGAATAGGAGATGACCAATTGTTTGCATTTAATGACATTTTTGACTTTACAACACGTTGAAGAGTCACAATGGTATCTTTTACCTCATTTATAAATTTACGTGCAACAGTCTGTGAGGGAGTATCATCTAAAAATTCATTATCAGGTATCAAAATCAGGTTTGGAAACTGTGTTAGAAACATTGGCCGCTTTGGAAGTATTTGAAAAATAGACCTCTTCTCGTGACTTGTCCGTTTGAGACACAAAAACTGTTAATACAAATAATGTCTAAAACCGTTATTTATATTTTTCGACCTCTCTACATTTTGATAATCAGAAAATTTAAAAACGTTAAATACAAAATTAAACATAAACAAATTATTAGTCGTAAATTCTCATTTCGACAATTAATCACTTAAGGTATGAATAAATAAATGCTTAATCTCTACTACTTTATAAAGCATTTAGCCTATTTTCTAAAAATAGAATTAAGTAAAAAAAATTCTTATAATGGAAAGCGCCAATTCAAAGACTTATAACATCCCTTTAATATTAATATTAATAATACACCCTTTTAAAAATTGTGTATAATTGTAACATCCTCCAGTATTCATTAGCTTATTAATTTGTAAGTTTCTAACTGCTAACACTTATAATAAAGCACTCATTTTTAACACGTAACGGCCCATTCAAACAAAACGTATTTAATTGTATTAAAAAGCCCATCTCAACATTAGTAACTATAACACCCCGTGTTTTAGGGTCAATTACAACGTCAATAAATTCACTATGTATTTTTAGTATTGTACGCGTTTGCTTTTAATCGTAATCGTTAAGTTAAATCGCGTAAGCTAAAAATGATCGTTCAATGTAAACGGGCATCAAACAATTAAATGTTTACATCAAGCAAGTGTTAAGTAATTATTTTGAGGATAATTATTAACTTTGTTCATTTTATTTTTGTTGGTTGCATAAAGTGTTTACGTTTCGCGATAAAATACGTTCAGGCATACCCACCAAAAATTTTCTACGCTTCAACAAATACCCACGATTATACCCAATACTCAAAAATTACAAAAATATATCATACATATACATATAGAACCGGATATGGAGCTAGGAGTACAAAGATATTATTAAATTGCAAAACAACTTTCCTTGAAACCATGGGATAATGTCCATTTTAGGAAACAAGTAGATATTTCTTCTTACTAACTCAAATAGTGAAATGGACCAAGACCAAAGACTTCCTAGATTTCCTCTACATGTCTCTTGACTTAGTCTTATGATATATAATACAAGCAACTAGGAGAGAAACACATACACTTCATACTTTACAAGAAAAACAATACTTTTCTCTCTTTATTTTGCCTCAAACCCCACGGCTATAACCCAACACACATCAAATCCATACAAAATTTTATTTATGACATTTACACACATTCCTACATGATATCTAAGGTAACTTAAAGTGTTTACAAGGATTGGTTAAGCATTTACAAGTGTTGAAGCAAGAAAAGGAAAATTAGGGTTTCATTTGTTTTTAGGGTTTTCAAGTTGTGCAAGCTAGGGTTTGTAATCTAAACAAGGGTTTAGATTTTGTTGGTTATCACCACACATCATATTAAGGTCATCTAAAACTCTTTTTGTCTTTACATTTATCATTTTATGTATATATGAGTTCTATGTAGCAAAATCACCATTTAGGATACTTTTAAACTTGTAAAATGGAATTTTCTTGTGATCATTGTTTTATGAAATTTTACATATGTTATGTGGTTGGTAATATCATGTTATGATGGGATTATAAGTATTGTACAATGTTGGTTTAAGTGTAAAAAGTATATGTATAAACTAGTAATTAAAAATTTATTTAAGAAAGTTGATGATTTATAAGTGTTATTAAGGACTTGTTATCTTGGACACTTGGACAAAGTATTCACTAATGGACACTGTTATATGTAATACATATGATATAAAGCATTGTAATGGACTTGTAACAAGATGGTTAAGCTTAAAAGTCTAAAAACTAAGTTTACACATGTTTTTATGAAAAACATCAAAACTTTCTGTTTTGATTCGACACATAACCTATTTATTTTATAATTTTATAAAATAGTACGTCTCATGATGATTCCAAAAAGGTAAGAAACTCGAAAAACGGATTAATAACGAAGAATATACGTAGTTTACAAGTTATACGTTAATTAAACGCGTTATAAAAGAAATTTTATAAAAACAAGTTACAAAATAATATTGATATATAAGGTTGGTTATTTTTCTCCGATCACACATATTTTTAGTATTCCAAAACAATAAGAATCGTAATTTTTCGATCAATAACGAAGGAGTTATGAATTACGCGAGTTTATATACTTAAATGTATAAAAATACTTTTATAAAACTATTTTTATAATAGTTACTGTTCATGTCAGACATGAACATTTTGAAAACATCATTAATATGATATAACTTTTAATAACAAGGACGTGCTCGACAGAATCACTAAAAACGGAGCTAAAACGAGTAAAATACGATATTTACGGGTTTTACGATAACTAAATCTATAAAAATAAATTTATAAACTGTCATGAACAGTAAAAAATACTGTTCACCAGTAGGTCAAAAATATGAAAATGTAAGATTTTGATAACTCGTCATAATACGAATGCGTGGACATAAGAAACTTAAGAAACGGGCTTAAAACGATAAAGTTACGTCGTTTTTACTAATGAACTATTTATAAACGTTTTAACTTTATAAATACGATTTCACAAACGTAATTAGATGGTGATGTAGCTATATAGAATTGTATATGGTAGTAGTTAATCAAAGTGCCAAATACTGTCCTCGAAAACACTCATGAAAATGATTACTGACAAATACTGTCCTCGAAATGAAATCAAGAAACTGGAAATGGAGATTTGGGATCTGAAGGTGAAGGGTACTGACTTGACAAGTTATACCCAACACTTTCAGGAATTGGCTTTGTTGTGCGGGAGGATGTTTCTGGAAGAATCTGATAAAATTGAAAAATATGTCGGTGGCCTTCCCAACATGATTCATGGGAGTATAGTGGCGTCTAAACCAAAGACAATGCAAGATGCAGTTGAAATCGCAACCGAGCTAACGGATAAAAAAATCCGCACTTTTGCTGAACGCCAGACAGTATAGAGTTCAGGGACATTTTAAGAGGGAATGTCCAAAGCTGAAGAACAACAACAACCGTGGTAACCAAGTTGGAAGTGGCAATGCTCCAGCCAAAGTATATGCGGTAGGGCATGCGGGGACAAACCCAGACTCTAACATCGTGATGGGTATGTTCCTTCTAAACAACCGCTATGCTTCTATCTTATTTGATACTGGTGCTGAGAGGAGTTTTGTGTCTACTGCATTTAGCTCCCAAATTGATATCACACCAACTGCATTAGATCACTATTATGACGTTGAACTAGCTGACAGGAGAATAATTGGGTTGAACACTATCCTTAGGGGTTGTACATTAAACATCATGAACCACCCATTCAACAAAGACTTAATGCACGTAGAACTTGGTAGTTTCGACGCTATAATTGGTATGGATTGGTCGGTAAAGTACCAAGCAATCATTGTGTGTGCCGAGAAGATCGTTTGTATCCCCTGGGGAAATGAAACTCTAATCGTTCACGGTGACGGAAGCAACCAAGGAAACGAGGTTCGTCTGCACATTATCTCGTACACCAAAACACAAGAATACATGCTAAAAGGATGTCTAGTCTTTTTGGTAAACGTTACTACAAAGGAGACAGAAGACAAGTCGGAGAAGAAGCGACTTAAAGACGTAACGATAGTTCGAGATTTTCCTGAAGTATTCCCTAAGGACTTGCCGGGTCTTCCTCTGACTCGATAAGTGGAATTTCAAATCAATCTGATACCTGGTGTTGCACCTGTAGCACGGGCACCTTATCGATTGGTGCCTTCTGAAATGAAAGAGTTGTCAGAGCAATTGAAAGAACTATCTGACAAGGGATTTATAAGACCCAGTTCCTCACCTTGGGGAGCTTCGGTCTTGTTTGTCTACAAGAAGGATGGATCGTTTCGAATGTGCATCGACTATCAGGAACTGAACAAGCTGACAGGGAAGAATCGTTATCCACTCCCAAGGATCGACGATTTGTTTGATCAACTACAAGGATCCAATTTTTATTCTAAGATAGACATGCAATCAGGTTATCACCAGCTTCGGGTACGAGAGGAGGATATTCCGAAACGGCATTCAGAACTCGGTATGGTCATTACGAGTTCCAAGTTATGCCATTTGGCTTGACGAATGCACCAGCGGTATTTATGGATCTCATGAACCGCGTGTGTAAGCCATTTTTAGATAAATTTGTGATTGTCTTTATTGACGATATCCTTATCTACTCTAAGAACAAGAAGGAGCATGAAGAACATCTTAAGGCAGTTCTAGAATTGCTTAAGAAAGAGAATATGTATGCTAAGTTCTCTAAATGTGAATTTTGGATTCCTAAGGTACAATTTCTCGGCCACGTGATTGATAGTCAAGGCATTCATGTGGACCCCGCCAAAATTGAATCCATAAAGGACTAGGAATCTCCTAAGACGCCAACATAGATTCCCCAATTCTTAGGCCTCGCTGGGTATTACCGATGATTCATTGAAGGATTTTCAAAGATTGCCAAGTCAATGACCAAACTTACTCAGAAGGAGTTATGTTCGATTGGGGTGACAAACAGGATGCCGCTTTCCAGTTATTAAAGCAAAAGTTGTACAGTGCGCCAATTCTGGCTTTACTTGAGGGAAGCGAAGATTTCGTACTCTATTATGATGCGTCGCATAAGGGATTGGTGCTGTATTAATGCAAAGAGAGAAATTTATTTCTTATGCATCACACCAATTAAAAATTCATGAGAAGAACTATACAACTCATGATTTGGAACTTAGATCGGTAGTGTTTTCTCTAAAACTTTAGAGACACTATTTGTACGGAACCAAGTGTACGGTGTTCACGGATCACAAGAGTCTACAACACATTCTTAATCAAAAGAAGTTAAATATGAGGCAGCGTCATTGGTTAGAACTGCTCAGTGATTACAACTGTAAGATCCGTTACCACTCGGGGAAAGCAAATTTTGTTGCTGATGCTTTGAGCAGGAAGGAGCGGAGTAAACCATTAAGATTTTGAGCCTTAGTGATGACTATTGGCTTGGATCTTCCTAAACAAATCCTGAATGCTCAGACTGAAGCACAAAAACCAGAGAACATCAAGAACGAAGATGTTAGAGGCATGTTAGTTGAAAACTCAAAGGATCCGGAGAAATTTAGAAGGGAAAAGTTGGAGCCCCGTGCGGATGGAACTCTATGTTTCAATGGCAGGAGTTGGTTACCATGTTATGGTGACTTGAGAACTGTGATCATGCACGAGTCCCACAAGTCAAAATATTCTATCCATCCGGGTTCTGACAAAATGTATCAGGACATGAAGAAGCTATATTGGTGGCCCAATATGAAGGCCAACATCGCCACCTATGTTAGCAAATGTCTGGCATGTGCTAAAGTCAAGGCAGAACATCAAAGGCCATCAAGATTATTGGTATAACCTGATATACCTCAATGGAAGTGGGACAATATCACAATGGATTTTGTCACGAAGCTTCCTAAGTCGTCACAAGGCTACGACACTATTTGGGTGATTGTCGACCGACTCACTAAGTCCGCAATCTTTGTACCGATGAGGGAAACTGATCCTCTAGAGAAACTAACAAGAATGTACCTAAAAGAAGTGGTCACGAGGCATGGAATCCCTGCCTCAATTATTTGTGATCGTGACCCTAGATTCGCAACACATTTCTGGAGGTCACTTCAGAAAGCTTTGGGTACTAACCTGGACATGAGTATTGCATATCATCCGCAAACTGACGGATGATCTCACCCTTTTGTATATATATATAAATAATTATAAATAAATATAAATACGTAAGGATAAATATCAATAGAAATTATTCCAAGAGGCTTTTAAAAGATTCGCTTTTATCCAAAGCACAATCTTTCAAAATCTACCCGAAGTCGTAGTCCCGTCGAGGTGCAAATTGAAAATCGAAGACGTTTGTGATCGCGCGTTTGAATGGTTTGAAAGTTTTTGGAATGGTTTTCTAACTTCTATAATTAAAATGCAAAAACGATTAAGGAAAAACTAAAAACGAAAGCTAAAAGTGATTAAAAGCTAAAAACAAGACGGGATCCTAAAAACGCGATTTAAAAACATAAATTATCACAAATTAAAACCTAAAATGATTTTTTAAGTTTTTCTAATCCTAAATGACTAAACTAAAAGGAAAATTAAAGAAAATCCTAAATCGAAAGCTTTTAAAGTGAAAAAAACGAAGAAAACGAGAACGAGATTTGAATCCCGTTCTTTAAAAAGTGAAAATCTAAAATATTAACCCTACAAAAACAAAATTAATTTTCCTAGGTTCTATTTGATAAAAGAAAATTTTGAAAAAAAGAATTTTTTTTTTTTTTGACTTTTTAATAATTTATTATGAATTAAAAACGATTTTAAAAAGAAAAATTAATTAAAAATACTAAATTAAGTTGTAAAAATCTGAAAAAATACAAAAAAGTCCTAAATACTATGAAAAGCCTAGGAAAAATAAGCTGGTGATACCAGCTTATCTAATAAGCTACGAAATAAGCAAAAAAGGCTTATGAGCTTATTGGGCCTAAGTGGTTATAAAGAATAAATGTTGCAAATTAAAACTGAAAAAGACCCAAGGGCGACTTGTAGTAGAGCGTGGTATGTGGGACGTTTGAGTGTCAAGGGGGAGGTCCAGGGTTCGAACCTTGGCCTCCCTTTTTGAATAAATTTTTTTTTTCTTTTTATTAAAAAAAATACTTGTAAAACACTCTAAAATAAGCAAAATTAAAAAAAAGCACTTTTTATAAAAAGCAAAAATAAGCTAGAAAATAAGCAAGAAAAAGGGCAGTTTCTACTTTTTTTTAGCTAAGTCCTAAAGAGCTAATTGTTGGCTATTTTTAAGAGCAAATAAGCAAGAGAAAAAGGAAAATAAGCAAACACAAATGAGGTCCTATATCTATTAAGCAATTGTAAGTAAAAATAAGCACAAAAGATAAGGTAGATAAGCAGAAAAAGGCATTAAGCCAAATGGGCTAAAACTGCAGGCAAATCACCCTAGGGGACAACTTTTAGGCTTAAAATTAAGCCCTAAGAAGGATTCTAAAGGGCTTAAGGCTTACACTAGCTTAAAGCTAAGCTTAATGGCTATCTAAAAATGCAAAGGAAACAAAAATTGAAACAAAGATAAGCTAAAAAAAGGACTATGAAAAAGGCTGTTCG
This sequence comes from Tanacetum coccineum, assembly GCA_026074375.1. Taxonomy (NCBI): domain Eukaryota; kingdom Viridiplantae; phylum Streptophyta; class Magnoliopsida; order Asterales; family Asteraceae; genus Tanacetum; species Tanacetum coccineum. Next base: position 14,902 of record BQNB010015197.1, on the reverse strand, counting down.
CAATTAGCATATGCTGATTGTGTTTTTCTTAAGGAAAAAATGACAAGTGCAGGCTCAAAAATAAGCTACAAAATAAGCTCAAAACTCAAAACCAAGTTAAAACAGATAAAGTGTGACTCAAAAGGAGCTAATGCTCAAATTTTCAAAAACTAAAAACATTTTTAAACATCTGAAAATTAAGATTGAAAAACACAGTTTTAACTAAAGGACACTTAATAAAAAATTGACAGATTTTTGCAAAATCAAAGGAAAACTTAAAGACACTTGACTACTCAATCAAGACTCTAAAAAGACACAAAACAAGTCTTAATATCAAGATTTGAAAGCTTAAGCTAAGAAGCTCTTAGAAAGTGTTTGTCACCATAGTTTCAAAGAGCAAATTAGAAAAACTTGAAAATCCACTTTAAGACCCTAATAACTTTGAAAACAGATTAATAACTACTTAAGTAAGCTTGTTAAAGAAAGCCAAATGACCCAATGGTTTTTAAAAACTGTTTTGACCCGTTTGACCTACTATCCCAAACACCCCTTAAGATTTTAAAACCAATTTTTAAGCTTAAAAAACACTGATTTAAGCAAGTAAATTCAACGACAAATAAAAAGCAATTACAAATAAGTAATAAGCAGTAAGAAAAACACAAGTATGAGCACTAGAATAAGCAATTTAAATATAAGCAGTAACAAGCAATATAAAGGCAGTTTAAGCAATAAATTTAAACAAACAACAAATAAGCCATAAAATAAGACAAGTAAGCATGAATGACAGCAAATAACCAACAAAAAGCAAGAATAAGCAAAACATAAGCTGATGAACAGTAAAAATAAGCAAAAATGTAAAAAGAAAGCTTACAAAAGTCCAAACTTATGGCAATGAAATAAGCTTTCAACAGCTTATTAACAAACCTAAATGCTTCCCATAAGCTCTAAACCAAGGCCATCCTTTATGTACCTTGCTCCTTGTTCTTCACAAATTCCTTTTTTTTTGTTTTTTTTTTGGATTTTTAAAAATAGAATTTAAACAAGGCTTTTATATAAGATTTGATTACATATAAACTTGTATAATAGCTTAAGAAAATAGTATTTAAATGACAATAAGGTTAAATGACAAATATTTAAAGGAAAACACTAAAATGCATAAATGTAAATGACAAGTAATCAAAAGACTAAAATTTAAATGACAATTTAATTAAGAAGACAATGTATTAAAATGGTACAAATATTGGTTACAAGCTTTTGCCTAGAATACAAAAATTCGACAAAGAAGCTAATGAACTATACTACTCTATTTTATACTAAAGCTCTAGGTTCTTGATGTGTTTCTTCATAAAGAGATATCAGCAGTGTGTTTGTTGTGTGAGAGAGTGGAAAAAGCAATCTTGGCCCTTAATCTTTCTTGGTCCCAAAGTTAAACGATTATGTCCATTGATCTCTTGTCTTCATTCCATGTCCAATGGTTGCAAAGAGGATTGCCAAGGTGGATATGGCAGCTAGTGAGGTAGGGTGAGTATGAGAGTGAAAGGTTTGGACTAGGGTGAGCAGTAAACGAGGTAGACAGGGATGGTGAACAGTACTTGGGTTGTTTTGGCGGGTAAAATGTGTTTAAGGGTTAACATGGTGTAAGTTTGGGGTTTAGGCAGGAAAGGTCCCTCATGTTGATATATGGTCTTGCAACCACAGTCCTTGTGGTGTTATAATTTTTGTGATGTTGGTAGAAAAGGTCCCTGAGGGAGTATATTGCTTTTACATGTACAGTCCATACAGGACTAACAAGTTAAAGGTAAAAAGGGATAATGGGTTTGGTCGTTAAGTGGATGAAATGGGTTATCGTTTGGGCTTTGTCAAACAGTTTGGGCCGTGTTGGATTTTAAATGGGAATTGGGCGATTTTAGGGATTAAAAGCTTATAAGTCTTCAAGTAATATACTAATGGGCTGACCCAGCTCATTTAAATGGGTTCGGGTGGGCCCATTAAGTATTCTTCGGTTACGGCTTCGGGTTTGACTGTTGACTTTGTTGGGGTTGACCTTGACTTTGACTTTTTGGTCTTTGGCTACGATTTTGACTTTGTCTTTTCACGCTTTTCCGTTCCGTGTTCGGTTTTGTCGTTTTTGGCTTTGTTTTTTTGTCCTTTTCTCAGATATCCATTTCCTGCACAATATAAATGAAAACATACAAATACAATGTATTTTTGGTACGCTTTTGGTTATTTAAGTCTAGTTTTAATGGAAACGGTATGTGTAATTAAGCACATACCAAAATCCCCCATACTAAACTATTGCGTGTCCTCACGTAATGCTATAAGTAAGCACTTAGGAAAACTAAGACTCTCAATCCCCCTCGACTAATAACCTCGAAAAGTAGCTAAGTGTTCGTCAAGGGAAAATAAAGAATCAAGAGTTTAGAAAAGCCCCGTTTTGACCATTTTTTAAATGTACACTTATTCCTACACATATTTTTGTATTTTTCTTTTTCTCATTCTTAGTAACTAACATATTTGACTTTCGTTATTTTATAACTTTTAGGGATCATAGAACAAGATGCATTTCAATCCTAAAATGCCCCTAAAAAGGATAAATTCATCGTTCCCGACTTTTCACTTATTCCAAACCAAGCTTAAAACGAAATCACCGTTAAATATAAGTTAAGATGCTAATACTACTCATATTTGTAACTTGTAAACTTTTCACTCCCAACAATTATTATATCTTAAGTGAATGTGTTATTTTGAATTTCAACCATGGATCAACGTTTTGCAAAAATTCCATGCTTCACGTTCCACCCGAGAATAATGAGTTTGAAGGCGAGATCATCCCATGTAGCGAATTTCGTCTCGGCACATCCCAACCTTGCGGCTAAGTGACCAGGCTTTTGACACCCCACAGAGACTAGTATCGGGACTCACGGACCTTCGGTTTCAAAAACTCTTAGGTTTCTCGTTTATACATAGCTTATTTAGAAAAACTTAAAATGAAATAGTCTTAGTTCAAAAGCATATTTAAATTTAAGAAAAAGAGATTTTCCCTATATTTATTAAATCACATATATCACACTTAACATTAATATACTTATTTCTACCTCGGTAATTTCCTACGGAATGTGAAGAGCGTAAAAAGCCAAAGTCAAAAAGTCAACCAAAAAGTCAACCCTGACAAAGTCAAAGTCAAAGCCGAAGCCGATATCGAAGAAATACTTAATGGGCCCACCCGTACCCATCTAATGGGCCGGGTCAGCTCATTAACGTATTATATGAAGACTATTACAAAGAAATGGGCCTAATACCCTTTTATATTATACTCGGCCCAAAACCATAACCTATGTTGAATTGCTTATTACTACTTACTTCCTGCTTATTATTGCTTATTTATGTTGTTTTATGCTTATTTGTCATTGTTTATTGCTTACATGTCATTTACTTAAGTTTTTACTTAAAACTGTCTTTTATAGCTTATAAACTGCTCATTTCTTGTTTGCTTATTCTTACTGCTTATTTTTGTGTCCTCAGTGCTTATTTGTTCTTTATTTACTTTGTGCATAATATGTGTTGAGTTTGTTTAAGTCTTCTAAGCCTGTTATAAGCCTAATTTGGTTTCTCACTTTCTTAAGGGGTGTTTGGCACTAGCAGTATTAACATTAGTTAATAATGCTTGATGTCTTTTGACCCTTAAGTCAACTTTGAAAAGCTCAAAATAAGTTTATAAGTCATCTTAGATAAGTTTTCAAAGCTTAAAAATCATTTTTAGGTTTTTAGTAATCATACTTTGAATCTGTGGAGTTTTGGTTTAAATTCATAGCTTATTTGCTTAGATGTTGATTAAGAGCTTGCAAGTGTTGTTTTCTTACTTGCTTTATGTTTAAATGCAGTAGTAAAGGGTTGGCATAAGTGTGCATTTGCTATTGTAATTTTGGTTAAAAAACTGTCAAAGTAGTTTCTTTTTTAAAGTTTTAAAAAGTCCCTTTTTCAATCATAGATTTAGATAAGTTAAGGTTGTTTTTAGAGTTTGAAATTAACAACACAAGCTCCTTAGGTGTCAAGCTCACTCTGTTTTAGCTTAAATATTAGTTTAGAGCTTATTTCATTAGCTTAAAGTAGGCCTGCACTTTGCATTTTGTCTTTTCAAAAAAACCAAAACTCAGCATACACTGAGTGTCACAGCCATTTTCATAAGCCTTTTTAGTAGCTTATTTGAGTTTCAAACTCATTTCTCTTTGCTGATTTTAGAAGCTTATTGTATAAGCTTTAAGTTTTGATGAGCCTTTAAGCCATAAGGTTCCATTAAGCAGCTTAAAAATAAGCTCAAAAAATGCCCTATAGGCTGTTTGGTTCTCATTTTTGGCCAAAAAAGCTTATTTTCTTTTATGAGCTTATTGGCTTATTGGAATTGCCTAATTTATGTTTAGTCCTGCTTATTAGGTTAGATTTATGACCTTTTAGCTTAAATTAGCTTAGGTTAGAGCTTATTTAAGCTTATTGCTTGTTTTTGTTTATAAATGCTTTTTAGGTTTAGCTAGTTTTCTGTCTTAGCTTATTTGCCTTTAGTTTGTGCTTATTAGTTCTAAAAAGCTAAACATTTTAGCCTTTTAGCCTTTTAGCCTTTTAAGCTTTTAAGCAAATATGTCACTCTTTTTAGCTTATTTCCGTGCTTATTTGTGGTTTTTATAAAAAGTCACTTCACAAAAATTGCTTATTTTTAGGTATTAAAGCCTTTTCATAAAAAAATTTGCAAAAATAAAAACATTAAGAAATTGGGAAGTCTAGGGTGAGCAAGGCTCGAACCCTGGACCTCACCAACCTCAACCAACGTTTTAACACACACCACACACAACCACTAGCGCCCTTGGGTCTTTTCCATTTTACTTTGCACACATTAATCTTTTATACACTTTTTAGCCTATTTTAGTTAGAACCCCTTTTCTGCTTATTTCGTAGCTTATTTGATAAGACGTGTTCACCCTTTTATTTTTCTTAGGATTATCTTAGTTCAAGCTACTTTTTGTAATTTTTTTAGATTTTTTAAAAATAGTTTAGTATTTTTAATATTTAATTTAGATTAAAACTGTTTTTAATTCATAAAAAATTATTAAAAAGTCAAAAAAACATTTTATTGTTTTTTACAATTTTTTTATCATTTCGGATTGATTTATTTTTTTTTTTATCCCTCCCACTCACCCCAAAATTTCTTTAATCTTAATTCTTTAATTTATTTATTTTTATTATATACACCATTTTTTTTTTTTTTTTTTAATTATTAAAAATTTAATTTTGCTTTCGTAGGGTTAATTTGTAAAATTTGGTTTTTTTAAAGAACGGGTTTTGGTTCCCGTTCTGTTTTTCCTTCCCGTGGTTTACCTTAATTGCTTTCGTTTTTAGTTTGCCATTTACTTTGTTTTTGCATAATTATTAGTAGAAGTAGTATCCAAATCATATCTTTAACCATTCAAACACATGCGATCACGAGGTAATTTTTAGTCTTTAGTGTAAAAAAACCAATTATGCTAGCTTATTTTTGCCAAATCTTAGCTTATTTTTAAGTTTTTGTAAAAAGTCACTTTTTTAAAGTTTAATATTTTGGCTAGTTTTATAAGTTTGCAAAAAGAAAATTTAAAAAAATAAAAAAATGTTTTCAAAAAAAAAGAGGCATGGGGGTCGAACCCAAGACCTCCCCCTTTGCACACGCTCGTCCTACCACACACACACTAACCATTAGCACCAGTAAGGCCATCTGGTCATGTTCTCTCTTAGTTTAATTTTTTACATTTTTACCCAGTTTTGCTTATAAGCCCATTTCAACATATTTCTGGCTTATTTCAATAAGCCACTTAAGCTATTTTTTTTCCTAGGATCAGCACTCTCCAAACTACTTTTTAGATTTTTTTTAGATTTTTCTCATTAAGTTTAGTATTTTTAATTAATTTTTCTTTTTAAAACTGTTTTTAATTCATAAAAAATTATTAAAAAATCAAAAAAATTTAATTCTTTTTTTTAAATTTTCTTTTACCATTTAGAACTTAGGAAAATTAGAATTGCTTTTGTAGGGTTAAAATTTTAGAATTTCATTTTTTAAAGAACGGGATTTGAATCCCGTTCTCGTTTTCTTCGTTCTTTAACTTTAAAAGCTCTCGTTTTAGGATTTTCTTTAATTTTTCTTATAATTTAGTCATTTAGGATTAGGAAAACTTAAAAAATCATTTTAGGGTTTAAATTTGTGATAATTTAGGTTTTTAAATCGCGTTTTTAGGATTCCCGTTATCGTTTTAAGCCCTAGTTTTTTTAATTGCCTTAATTGATTGTTGCTTTTAGTTGTTTTTTGCATTTTAATTGTAGAAATAGAATCCCAAACCAAAAATCATTGACTCATTCAAAAACGCGATCACGAACGTAGCCTTGGTTCTCAATTCATGCCTCGACGGGAAACGACCCAGGAGATTTTTTATTTTACTTTGGTCAAAAGTAATTTCTTTAAAATATTTTGGAATACCTATACTATATATTTGATATAATTACCCCTAAAAAGGCAATTATCATTTTGGCACCGCTGCCGGGGAGGTCGTGAGACGATTATCGTGTTTACGTTTGAAGATTAGTTTTTGAAGACCCTTCCTCGTGAAGTTATCATTTTCCGTTTGTGAATATTTTCTTATTATTAAAAAAAATTAAAAATACCAACAATACTTTTCCTAAAGTATTGAAAGTACCAAAAAATTTGAAAAACAACAAAACAAATCGTGTTGTTAATCGTTATAATCGTCTCACCTTTGAATTACAAACTATAAAGAGGGTATAAGGCGGGCTTGATCCAAGGAACATCGCCCAAAAAGGAAGAACGCTTTTAAATCACTTCGGCGTGCTAATTCCTTCCGCTCTCTTGTGCGTAGTTTAAAGAGCTACCATGGACTTTTAACACCCGGTTACCAAAAATATTGTGTTGTTCTTATATTTAGTGCATGCGCACTTGCTCTTCTTCGAATCTAGTTGGTGAATCTTCTCCTAATCTAACTACTTCAAATCTAAAACGTCGTAACCGTAGACGTTCTAAACAAAGAGTCAAACCTTTTTCTCTTGAAGAATCTCCCGTAGATATGATGGCCGATCAACGTACTATGGCGGAATTGCTCCGTGCACCCACTGAGGGTTATGCAGAGGCAATTGTGGTTCCACCAATTCTTGCTGAGCATTTTGAGCTCAAGCATAGTCTCATTAATATGATGACTTCGGACCAATTCTTCGGACTTGAGAAAGACAATCCTCATGATCACATTCGTTGGTTTAACAAAATAACTTCCACAATAAAATACAAGGATGTGCCTAATTCAGCGATTAAGCTTATGCTTTTTCCATTCTCTCTTGCGGGGGCAGCCCGTCGTTGGCTCGAAAAAGAACCCCCTCGTTCTATTCTCACTTGGGAAGATCTTGTTTCCAAATTCATCAATGAATTCTTTCCTCCCTCAAGAACGACAAATCTCCGAAATGAAATTTCCAACTTTGAACAACGTTTTGGTGAATCGTTTCATGAGGCATGGGACCGTTACAAAGATCTCCTTCGTGCATGCCCTCATCATGGTTTTACCGAATTGCATCAACTTGATACCTTCTACAATGCCTTAAACCCAACCGACCAAGATTCTTTGAATTCTGCCGCCGGTGGTAATCTTTTGGAAAGAAGTACTCGAGATGTGTTGACGATTATCGAAAACAAATCCAAGGTCCGCAATTCACGAAACAAATCGATTGTTTCTCAAGTGAAATCAAGTGATGTTAATTCTTCTTCTTCCTCTGAGATAGCCAAACTTACTCATGCAGTAAATCAGCAAACAAGTGTTGTGACTACCGCCATGACCGCTATTCTCAAACAATTTCAAGCAACCCCACCTCCAGCTTCCGTAAAAGCCGTTGAGGAAATTTGTGTTACTTGCGGTGGTGCTCATCCTTATTATCAGTGTCTCGCCGCCGATGGCAACACTTTTTGGGATAATATTCAAGGATACGTTTCAGCAGCCGCGGTTAACTACAATCAGGGTAATTTCGGTTATCGTCCTCCGAGTGTGGCTAATCAAATTCGACCACCGGGTTTTGCTCAACCAAATGTGCAAAATAATCAAAACCGGTTTAGCCAACCTCAAGGATATAATCGAGGAAACAATTTCAATCAAGATACATCTTATCAAGCTCCAACTCAACAAAATCAAGTTGTTCCTTTAAGTGAGTTGGAGAAAATTAAGAAGATAAATGATGTTAATATAAAAGCCATGCAAGCTCAAATTAACAATGTGAAAAATGAGTTAAGAAATGAAATGCAAACTTTGATTCAAGCTTCAATGTCTAACCAAACCAATGAGCTTAAGAACATGATGGCTAGCTTTTTCCAAATGAACACCGCTTCTACCTCGGGTACGGGATCTCTCCCTAGCAACACCGTTGCTAACCCGAGAGGTGAATTGAAAGCCATCACCACCCGAAGTGGTCTTGTTCTTGATGGACCTTCCGTTCCTATGCCTCCTCCATTCATTAATCCGGAGGAGGATGAACGTGTAGAGGAGACTTTAACGGACCCGGAACTCGCTGAGTATACCATTAAGGTCCCACCTCCTCTTGTCCAAAAAGCTAAACCTACTTCTCTAAAGAATTATGTGGTGCACAAAAGGGATCCTCTTCACCCCAATATCCCTTATCCTTCAAGAATGCACCAAGAAAAACAACAAGAGAAAGATGAAGTCCAAATTCATAAATTTTGGCAAATGTTCAAACAACTTCACATCAATATCTCTCTTGCCGATGCTTTGATTCTAATCCCGAAATACCAAAAGATGCTTAAAAGTCTCCTTTCCAATAAAGAGAAACTTTTAGAGCTGGCAAATACACCCCTCAATGAAAATTGCTCAGCGGTTATCCTTAAGAAGTTACCCGAGAAACTTGGAGACCCTGGGAAATTTCTCATTCCGTGTGGTTTTAGTGAGCTCAAGTGCAAGGCCCTAGCCGATCTAGGTGCTAGCATCAACTTGATGCCACTCTCGGTTTGGAAAAAGTTAGGTTTACCCGAGCTTATTTCCACCCGCATGACCCTTGAACTAGCTAACCGGGCAATTTGTACACCGGCTGGAATTGCAAGAGATGTCTTTGTTCTGGTTGGAAAGTTCACATTCCCCGCTGATTTTGTCTTCGTTTATTATGAAAGAGATCCTCGTGTCCCCCTCATCTTGGGAAAACCTTTCTTACTGACCGCTCATGCTTGATTGACGTTCAAGGAGAAGAAATGATTCTCCGTGACGGTGACGAAAGATTAATCTTGAATATGAGACATGATACTTCAAGCTATTCTAACAAGCCTAAAAAAGAATCAATCAACATGATTGACATCTACAATGTCTCTCATAAAGATTATCTTGAGGACTTGTTTGCAAATGAAAAGGCAACAAATCATCAAAGTGGCAATCCCACTTTTTCTTCTCATACCGATTTAACTTCACCGAAAGTTATCAATAAATCATCTGAGTGGCAATCCCACTCCAATTTCGGACCCTATTGTTTCTTCTTCTCCCACACTTACTTCCTTAGAAGAAAGTGATTTAATTTGGGAAGAATTCGAAGCTTATCTCGCAAGTGATTCATTTCCACCGGGAAATGATGATCCTGTCGACCTTTTACTCGAGGAGTTCGCCGATGAACTCGCTCTTATTACATTTCCACCGGGAAATGATGATCTTCCTTTTGATATCGAATCCGATCTTAGAGAAATAGAATATTTGCTTAACCATGATCCTACCAAGGAAATGGATTCTATTCTCGAGGATTCGGTTGATGAGGGTAATCTTGCAGATCCTAATAACGATCTTGTTGATACCATTCCCGAGATGTTCACCGATGAACATACTCTTGATTATTCATCTCCACCATTATATGATGATGTCGATGATGATCTTGTTGAACTTGAGTCCGATAATGATGATGTTTATGATGATCCATTTGACTCCAAGGAAGATAAAATCAAAGAGTCTAAACTCTTGATTGATGAACTTGATCCCCCTAGATCAAGTGATTTCCTTCCTTCCCCCGAGTGTGACTCGGTTCTCTATGAGGATTTTTCCGAGGTTGATGCTTTGCCTTCAACCAATAACGAGGACAAAGTATTTAATCCGGGTATACTCATTCATGAGAACCTTTTCGAAGTCACTATTCGAGCAACACCAGATAAGAATGTAAAGAAGATATCCATATCTAATGCTTCTTTAATTCTTGAGGATTTTAATCCTCCTCTTTATGAACTTCCTTTCCACAAAGAAGTTCCCGGGTCCGAAACTCTACTCTCGTTTTCATCCGAAAATGAGGAAAAAGTTTTCAACCCCAGGATTCTCACTTCTAAAGGAGTTCATACTTCTCTTCTCCTGGAATTATCTCATCGGGACTCTAAAGCTTTCAAAGTCATTAATATTTTTGAAAGCCCGATGGAGATTTTTCCTTGCTCTTATGGAGAGGACATCCGTGTTTTGGATGTTCTGTGTCTCCATTTTTATCCCCTATGAACAACTCAATTCGGGGGATGGGTCAAGCTTAGTGACCTTAAACAAGCGTTTTGTGGGTGGCAACCCATGCCTATCCTAATATAATTATAATGTAGTAACGAATAAGTGTGTTGTGAGGAGGCTCGCCTTTTCTTTTCTCGTGCTTTGTGTTTTGTGGTGTATGTCTAGGATTGCCCCGGATTTTGAAGCATCTCGTGCTCATGGTTTTGTCCTTCGTTTACTCGAGCTTCACATCCTCAGCTTCATTTTGGGAATCCAATATCCTAAATCTTATCGACTAACGTTTATCTTTAAGCATACTTAATAAACGGCTTAGGATTTACGTAAAGACCCTTCTTAAAACATTGAGGACAATGTTCGGTTCTAGTATGGGGGGATCTATCGATTTGATTATGCCTGCAGTCGTTGTTTTCACGTAATCCCGTTTTTACCACCAAAATACCAAAAAAAAAAAATTCAAAAGTAAAATAAGTGTTTTGTCATAATTTTGACTTTCCTGCTGGGTAGAATAAGAATAAATTTTGACTCGATCGAGCATGTTGCGCTCTAGCTTGTCCCTTAACTTTTAGACTAAGCATTCGCGGATCTTTTTATTAAAGATTTTAAATTTGCGAAGAACGAGAAATGATAGAGTTAATTATGTCGTTTAGATGCTAACATGGATTAGTTGGAAATCTTAAGAGCTCATAAGTGTAGTTTGTGGCTTTTCTCTCCCATAAGCTTCTAACCGGACTAATAATACGTGCTCTCTTCGAAAATTAAACTTAAATCAATAATTTTTGAAGTATAGTCGATATCAATAATTTTAGTTCAAATTTATACTTAAATTTTCTAAAAAGAAATTTTCTCTATATCGTGGTATTATATGTTAAAAAAAATGAAAAATAAGGTAATAATAATAATAAACTGTGGGCTAATAAAAGTTTACTGCATCTTGCCGGCTCACAACCGATGTTGCAGTCTTCTAAATAAGGCACATAGTAATTATCCGAGACTGATAAAAGTTTGTTGCATCTTGACGGCTCACAACTGATGTTGCAGCCTTCTAAAAGGTCGAGGATTTCCTTAGTTTAAAGGATGAATAATTATATTAAGTGTAATATATGTGTAATTTAATAAATATAGGTAAAATCTATTTTTCTTAAATTTAAATATGCTTTTGAACTAAGACTATTTCGTTTTAAATTGTGATTTTATGTATATACGGGAAATCCAAGGGTGTTGAAACCGAAGGTCCGTGAGTCCCGATACTAGTCTCTGTGGGGTGTCAAAAGCCTGGTCACTTAGCCGCAAGGTTGGGATGTGCTGAGACGAAAGTCGCTGCATGGGATGATCTCGCCTTCAAACTCATTACTTTTTGGGTGGAACGTGACGCATAGAAATTTTGTAAAATGTTTGATCTATGGTTGAAATTCAAAATAAGCATATTCACCTAAGATATAATAATTGCCGGGAGCGAAAAGTTCACAAGTTACAAGTATGAGTAGTGTTAGCATCTTAACCTATATTTAATGGTGATTTCGTTTTTAAGCTTGGTTTGGGATAAGTGAAAAGTCGGGAACGATGGATTTATCTTTTTTGGGGCATTTTAGGATTAAAGTGCGTCTTATTCTGTGACCCTAAAAGTTATAAAAATAACGAAAGTCAAACGTTCTAGTTAGTTGCTTAAAAAGAAAAAGTACAAAAAATGAAAAAAAGGAAAAATACAAAAATATATGTGGTAATAAGTATAGATTTATAAATGGTAAAAACGGGGCTTTTCAAAACTAGAGTTTCTTTAATTCCCCTTGATGAACACTTAGCTACTTTTTGAGGTAATTAGTCGAGGGGGATTGAGATTCTTAGTTTTCTTAAGTGTTTACTTATGGCATTGCGTGAGGACACAACGATATCTTAGTATGGGGGATTTTGGTATGTGCTTAAATACACATACCTTTTACCTAGGAAAACGTGCTTAAAAGACTAAAAACATACCAAGAATACATTGTATTTGTGTATTTTGCATTTGTATTGTGCAGGTAACGGATATCAACAAAAAGGATAAAAATCAAGCCAAAATGGACAAAACCGAGCATATAATGGAAAAGCGTTTAAAGTCAAAGTCAACCCAAAAAGTCAACAAGTCAAAGCCGAAGACGAAACCGAAGACATCTTATCGGGCCAACCCGTACCCCACTTAATGGGCCGGATCAGCCCAATATGCTTATTTAATGATCAAAAGTCCAAAATCCCTTTTATATTAAATCCGGCCCAAACTAAGCCCAAACATAAGCCCGTTAACCTATAACCATAAACCCATTACCCCCTTACACCATTAGTCCCTATACTTTTACACCATTGGTCCTTATGATTATTCACTGTTAGTCCTTAAGGACTAACATGGTTGGTCCTTACACCCTAACATCCTTAACCCCGTTACCCTGTTATAACAAAAACCCAAAACAATTTTTCCCGCCCATTACACTGTTCATCTGTCACTCTCCTCACATCGACCCCTGCTCTATCAAATAAACCCATCACTCTCACCTTCAACCCCACACCATAAACTGCCAAATCCACCTTGGTAATCTCTTGGTCTCTCATTGGATGATGAACATTGACCAAAATCAAGGGCTTAGATCATAGAACTTGGTGAACAAGCTAAATGGATGGCTTAGATGATGATTTCGACTTCTACTCACACAAGAAGCACACCTCAAGGGCTAGGGTTCCTCATTCGGTTATAAATAGAGGCCATTGTAGCTCATTTTTTCCTTGTCTTATTTTCACTAATTTGACCAGCTTAATACTATCATTTACATACTTGTTATTTACTTTTTATGTCATTTAAATTCTTATCATTTAAATTTTAAAGCATTGTAATCATTTTTCAAGTTAATGAAATTTTAAGTTCTTTTAAATATTGTCATTTACTTTACTTGTCCTTTATATCCTGTTATTAAGCTCTTAAATAAGCTTTTGTTCATTCAAAGTTTATATAAAAGCTTATTTACATTTCTGTCTTAAAAATTAAAAAAAATCACAAAAAGAATCCACTCCTCAAAATACCTCAGCTTGAATTTTGGATGATAAGCCAAAAAGGGATGGGCTTATGGACTTACCAGATAGTTTAAAACAAGCTGGAGCTTTTGTAGACCAGCTCCTAAGAGCTTAATCACCCTTGTTTGTGCAAAGGGACTTGTAAGCTCATTTTTTTTATTTTTGCTTATTTACTGTTGCACTGCTTATTAACTGCTTATTTATTGTTCCTTACTGCTTATTATTGTTTATTTGTGTTGTTTATTGCTTATATATGCTTGTTTATTGCTTACATGTCATTTACTTAAGTTTTTACTTAAAACTGTCTTTTATAGCTTACAAACTGCTCATTTTTTGTTTGCTTATTCTTACTGCTTATTTTTGTGTCCTTAGTGCTTATTTGTTCTTTATTCACTTTGTCCATAATCTGTGTTGAGTTTGTTTAAGTCTTCTAAGCCTGTTATAAGCTTAATTTGGTTTCTCACTTTCTTAAGGGGTGTTTGGCATTTCAAAGTTTTAAAAAGTCCTTTTTTCAATCATAGATTTAGATAAGTTAAGGTTGTTTTTAGAGTTTAAAATTAACAGTATAAGCTCACTAGGATTCAAGCTCAATCTGTTTGAGCTTGTTTTGTCCTATAAAAGTCCTTTTGATTAGCTTAAAGTAGGCCTGCAATTTGCATTTTATCTTTTCAAAAAACCAAAACTCAGCAGCTACTGAGTGTCACAGCCATTTTCCATAAGCTTTTTCATAGCTTATTTGTATTTCAAACTCCTTTTTCTAAGCTTATAACATTAGTTAATACTGCTTGATGTCTTTTGACCCTTAAGTCAATTTTGAAAAGCTTAAATTAAGCCTATGACCCGGCTTAGATAAGTTTTCAATTTTTAGAATTCAATTTTTAGGTGCTTAGTAATCATACTTTGAATCTGTGGCAATTTTGCTTTTTAACCTAGCTCATCTGTTTAGGTTTTGATTAGGCTCATAATTGTTGATTCCATGCTTGTTGATGCTTAATAATGCAGTAGAATTTGGTTGGCATAAGTGTGCATTTGCTATTGTAATTTTGGTTAAAAACTATCAAAGTAGTTTCTTTTTCAAAGTTTTAAAAATCCTTTTTTCAATCATAGATTTAGATAAGTTAAGGTTGTTTTTAGAGTTTGAAATTGACAACATAAGCTCACTAGGATTCAAGCTCAATATGTTTGAGCTTGTTTTGTCCTTTAAAAGTCCTTTTGATTAGCTTAAAGTAGGCATGCACTTTGCATTTTGTCTTTTCAAAAAACTAAAACTCAGCAGCTACTGAGTGTCACAGCCATTTTCCATAAGCTTTTTCATAGCTTATTTGTATTTCAAACTCCTTTTTCTTTGC
>BQNB010015196.1:4956-73677 GCA_026074375.1 Tanacetum coccineum | reverse complement strand
TTTTAATTTTCGTGTATTAAAATTTCGTGCTAGTTAATTATTTTTAGTTTGTGCTATTAAATTTGTAGTGTAATTCAAATTTCAATTTTTTTTTATCAATTCTTGACTGTATCGATTCTCCAGCACAGCCTCGTTGGGGATAAACGACCCGGGAACACTCTATACTACTTCTCGGTTTCATTGACTTTGTTTCTAGACTATTCTCACTATATATATTTTATATTTTATTATATACTATATATATTTTAAGGTGTAGTTTGGACGGATCAATTTTTGGCGCCGTTGCCGGGGAGGCTGTGAAATCGTCTATCGTTACGTTTGGCATTTGTGTTTGAAGTTGTGAATATTATATAAAAAAAAAAAATCAAAAATAAAATAAGTGTTTTGTCACAGTTTTGACTTTCCCAATGGGTAGAATGAGAATAATTTTTGACTCGATCGGGCGTGTTGAGCCCTAGCTAGTTCCTCAATTTACCGCTTGTAGGCTATGCTTTCACGAATTCGATTGCTTAGAATTTTAATAAGGTGAAGAACAAGAAGTGATAGAGTTAAATATAAGTTTATGTGCTGAACGAAAACTTATATGAGTAACTTGTGTTCTTTTTCTCCCATTAGCTTCTAATTAATGACTAAATTCGTTACCCTCAGTTATAGATTCAATAAAATCCAAATCATTTAAATCACCAATTTAAAATCTTAAAAAATTGTAAACAACGCAATGCCACGTCAGATATTCAACTCAACCGTGAAACGAGTTGACTATTGGTTTAAGTTGTCTTATCTCATTTTGTCCGTTAAAATAAATTGTGAATTAATGGAAAAACCAAAAATAATCTTCTTTTTCTTCGTATCATTTAATTCTTTTCTTATCCATCTTAATGTTTAATTCTTATGACGTCATTCGATTATCGTTTGTTGAATCAGATTTACGCGATTAAAGAAATGCTCGATTGTGGGAGTTTTGTACCAGTTGCATGAATTTTGTTGTTCAAATAAAGGTCTTGAAGACAAGATCTTGTCCTAAACCCCTCGAAATTGTGCCAAGGTATTTTTGCAAGGTGTGGAACCCCGTGATGGTCCGTATTGTCAAGGATGTGCTCTTTTACGAAAGAAATTTAAGGAAGATTTGTTTACATATTGTGTGGAAAATGAATTTTTCGAAGACCTTCAAGATACTTCCGAATCATCCGATGACAATACATGGTTGTTAATGCTTCCTCAGAGCATGCGTTGTGTATCAGGACCCCGGTGAAAATTCCTCACCAAGTCCTCCACACATTGACCATTGTTGTCACGAGTGCGGTGATTCGTTAGATGGAATCTTTTGTCAACAATGCACTTTGTAGGTCTTTGTGGGAAAGGTGCCTCATTACGGTTATAATTGCCCTCTGAGAGTTCCGATTATCTCTAATCCGGAACCATGCAAAAATCAAACCATTGATGAGCCCCTACAAAACTTGCAAAGTTTGCAACAACAATGTCTTCTTCGTACATGCCAACAATGTGGGTGCAATGAATACAATGGAGTTTGTTTTTATTGTACGATTGGAAATGGAACACCAAGCAATTTTTCAACTCCGTACTCTTCTAACGATTCTCCAAGTGTTGCAAACCATCCTCCACAATCCCAATACGTGCCATACTCTTGTGAGTTATGTGGGAACGATTCTCATTACGGTTACGATTGTCCACCTCAAGTCCCGTCTGTCTACAATCAGGACCCGTGTTTCAATCAGAACTTTGATTATTTTCCACAAACTTCACTAAGTTTTCCACAACAATATCCTTGTTGTGAAAATTACGGGGGACCTCATGAAACTTACCAATGTCAACCAATGAATGAAGACTATTATCATGAGCAAAATTCTTGCTATGATTATAATTCTTTTGGTTTTGACCAATTTCAACCCCCGCAATATACCGTCAATCATCCAATCTTCGATTCCCAAAATGGGCTTCTCAATTCTAGTAATAAGCTTATGGAACAAATGACAACCTTATGTGATTTGGTTGGTCAAGCTATACAAAAGAAGGAAGAAGAAAAAGCGAAATTACGGAAGAGGCATTAAGCGTCCTAAAGATCAATATTGAAAGATTCCATTTGCTAACGATGATGACGAAGTCGATACCATTGCAATCACACCGTTTTACAATCGAGGAACTGTATAATCTCTAGTATGGGAGGACGAGAATCTTGGACACTATTCAAAAACGGATCGACGAAGTAAATAATGTTCTAGTGTTGAGGACCTTGTCCTCAATACCAAGTAAGATCGTGGGTTAATTCCGACAAAATGTGTGATGTGCCTCTTTGTGAAAATACCACCCCTCTTAATGCTCTCAATGATAATTTATGAGATTGTTGTCAATTCTGGACGATTGATAATTCTTCAAGTGATGACGATTCTCCCTACGGTGAGAATATCGATTATGTCGATGCATCACCTCCCGATGTTGAGATCGTCAGCTTAGAGGTGGTGGAGATTGTTGATCCGGAAGTTGGAAGGATTGATGATGATATTCTTTTAACAATCAAAGACGATATCCTTCATGAAAAATTGTTGAATATCAATCTTCTTATTGCTAAGATCGATGCATTAAGAGATAATCCCACTCCATCTTCCGATGTTGTGATCAAGTCTACCCAATTTTCCTAATCTTTTTCTTTGAGGAGACTAACAACTTTGATAATTGCTATTCACGAATCTGAACTTTTAGCTTTAATTAGAGAGATTAGTAGTGGCAGTCCCACTACTCGTTCTGATTTATCTCTTCCGGATTATAAAGCTTTATACGTTGATAACGATCATTTTAAAGAAAAGAGTATTGGCAGTACCATCACTCATGTTGATTTTTCTCAATATGATTCGTTTATCTTTTGATTCTTTTCGACAACGATCAATTTCCCTCCTGCCGATTAGGGAGAGACATTTATCATGAGGAGTTCGCGATGAACGCACTCACATTATGCTCTCTCGAATCTTGAATATGTTTTAAATTTTGTTTGATCTCCGATCCGGGCGTTTTGGATTTCTATGACTCGGATTCGTAGAATGTGTCTACGGACTATGTGAAATGTTACCTTTGAGGTGACTAATGCTTCTTATTCACTTATGTTGTATGGATTTTCTTGGCTTTTCTCAGTATCCGAGTTTGTCCCATCCAGATCTTTCTCTCCACACGGAATGAATGATACCATTTTTTGATCCCGGCAATCTCATTTATCATTTTATATGCCGGATGTATCTCATCGGAGTGGAAACTTCATAAAAATCTCAATGTTTTTCCAAACGCTTGAATGAAAGTCCGATGATGATTTTATCTTCCACTTTGCTACCCCATGTGGACAATGAATTCGGGTTGGTCGAGTCGAGCTTGTGACTCGGTTAAACAAAAAAAGGCGCTGCGTGGGATCGGCTCCCATGCTTATCAGTAGTAGTAATAAATAAGTGTTTTTGTGTGAGGCTTACATTTTCCATTACCCGTGTTTTGTCCATGTTTTGTGTTGTATGTCCAGGATTTCCAGGATTGTGAAGACTCTCGTGTTCGCAGTATCCACATGAGTTTCACATCCTCAGCTTCATTTTGGGAATCCAGTATCCAAATCTAATCGACTAACGTTTTATCTTTTGGCACACTTCATAAACGGCCTTAGATTTGCGTAGGAACCCCTTTAAATCGTAGGACATGTTTAGTTCTGTATGGGGGGGTATCTTCGATTTGATGTTTGCCTGCAGCTGTTGTTATCACGCAATCCTGTTTTTACCACCAAATTTTTGCAAAAATACCAAAAAAATTGAAAATTTTCAAAAATAAAATAAGTGTTTTGTCACAGTTTTGACTTTCCTAATGGGTAGAATGAGAATAATTTTTGACTCGATCAGGCGTGTTGAGCCCTAGCTAGTTCCTCAACTTACCGCTTGTAGGCTAAGCTTTCACGAATTCGATTGCTTCGAAATTTTAATAGGTGTTAAAGAAACAAGAAGGTGATAAGAGTTAAACTATAAGTTTATGTGCTGAGCAAGATTCTTCTATAAATTTTTTCGAGTAACTTGTGCTTTTTCTCCCATTGCTTTCTTATCCACATTATCATACGTGCTCAATTCTAATTCAACTAAGTTAATCGATGTTTTAAACACAATAATCAAGAAAATAAGTCATCAATCTCTACACTTTCAGAAAAAGAATTAACATGGCACAGCAAAATACAATAACAAAAGGATTAAACTTAGATTTTTTTAACACATGTAATTTTTAGCTCAAATTTTTGAAAAAAACGAATTTACAAAATACTTTTGCCAAATAAGAAATTATGTAGGTTTTTTTTAATAAAATACTTAAAATTATAAAAATTAATTAAGAGAATGCTTTTTATTAAGGAAACAATCTTTTTTTAAAAATAGAAAGGTTCCCACTTTACGTATTGCTTTACTAGATAAAATAAAAGATAAGAGAAAAGTTCGACTAGTTTTTACCCACGTACTGAGGGACAAATCTTCACCATCCATTTGAGTTTGATCAATGGTGATGATTAATCTAATTAAATCAATAGTCACTGTAAAATTCATTTTATAAAACTCATTTTACAATATCAATGTCCACTCACTCCCTAATTCAGTATCCAAGACAACACCTATCACTAATCAACCAACGTTTCGATCGTCGTTGTTCATCCGCTCCGATAACAATCGTTGCCGTAACCATCTTCCGAGTTTGTACAGGTTCGTTTTTGATCTTAATTAGTAATTAGTACCTTATTTTTATTTTGTGGTGGTATGGTGACGTGGCGGTGATGAAGAAATGGGAATTGGAGGGAAGATGTAGACAAGGCGTTCGACAAAATGCTTGTAACAGAATCAGAGTTAAGCTCATATGGGGCTGTTTGTATTTGATGATTATAAGTCGTGTATCCATTCCATGTTAAGAGTCAAGTTTTTCGAGATCGAATGTGCTACTGCTTTAGAATTTGACGAGAAACGTATTGTTTATAAATGAAAAACCGATAACAGTTTGGTTAATGGAAGTTTTTGTGATAGAAATTTTTTGATTATGAAACTAGGTAGGTTAATAAGGAATTTGAATATGTAAGGAACTAGGTATGAATTTTGTATACGATTTGGAAAATTGGCGCATTTCGGTTTAGGTTAAGAGACTTGGTTTCGAATGGTAGGTCTCTCACTAGTGTCTTGGACTTTGTTGTGGATAGTTCAACTATGATAGTTCTTTTGCATTCAGAGATCATAATTCCTTCAATGTCTGAGTTAGTGGTATGTGTTTAATTACACATACCTTTTACCTTTAAAAATGAGCTAAAATAACCAAAAACGGACTTAAAATGCCAAATATACGCTTGTTTTGCTAATTGTATTGTGCAGGAACGGATATCTAAGAAAAAGACGAAAAATGAAGCCAAAACGACAAAACCGACTCGAAAGGAAAAGCCAGGAAATAGACAAGTCAAAGTCCAGCCCCAGCCTAAAGTCAACCCTAGTCAACCCCGTAAATCCAAAAAGTCACATTGAAGGAATATAAGTTTTGAGGTTAAAATTGCTAAATCCCTAAACTTGTATTTAATGAAGAAAAGGGAGGAAATGAAGACAAGGGCCAAACTGCCAATTTGGCAAAGATATACTTCAAGGGGTGAAACTGCCAAGTCCATAAACTTTTAATACACCAAGGACGAGTATTGCAAAAGGTGATATAACCTTTGGGGACTTGTTTTGCCAAGTCCCCAAAACTATAACAACACAAGGACCATGGATGCAATAAGGGTTATATCTTTGGAGGACTTATGTTGCCATTTACACAAACCTTCACCCAACACTGTTTATCTTCCCCAATATAACCCGTCATTTTCACTGATTCAATCCCCCCCCCCCTCACGTGTTCACCTTGGGCCAAGAAAAACCAAATTTCCCGCCATCACCAAAACCTCTTCCCAAAACACTCAATCCCACAAATTACCCAAGAGATTAAACCATCACCTCCACTCCACTAAAACCCCATCACATGATGCCTTGCCATTGTGGCAATCCTAAGTTGCTTAAATTAAATGAAGGGTTAAGATGATTTGTTTGGTCTCCAACAATTTCGAGGGCTAGGATGATGTTTGGTTTTGCTCTCACAACACAAACACAACAAACACAAGCTAAGAAAGACTTCCTAGCTTATAAAAGAAGAAGAAGACAAAGAAGTTAGAGAGTTAGTTAGTTAGTGAGTTTTAATTTTCAGTTTGTAATTTCTCTTATTTTTAAGCATTTTCTTTTGAGTTTTTCAAATTCAGCTCTAAATACTTGTACTTTGTATCCTTTAGCTTGTACTTTACCATTTTGAGTAATAAAATTTAGTTCTCAAGTTTCTTTGTTCTTTGATTTCAATTTTTAAGGAACTTTTACCTCAATAAGCTCTTTTAAGCTTATACTTATTAATAAGCTCAAATTTAGTTAAAAATTTGTTAAAAGTCATTTACTTACTAGTTTTGTCCAATTTAAATCAAATCATGATCACTTGAGTTCATTGGATTCATTTTGGAAGCAACAAGGAGGTAATAAGCTCTTAGAAGCTTATTAAGCTTTTAAGCTGGTTTAGAGGCTAAGGTAGCCGTTAGGAACTTGAATTAAGGCTGCTCATTCAGAAAGAGCAGCCTAGTAGCCTGAGACTACAAAATTCAAGGTTACAATGCTTTAAATTTCATTTCAGCTTAATATTAGCTTAAGACATTTGCTTATTCCTATTCAATCTTGTTCAATTCTCTTCAAACATGTTTGTTTAGGCTTTATCTCTAGCTGTTTTAATTTTCATTAGTTAAAATTTGTGTAGTCTAAATTTCTCTTTTAATTCTGTCATTTAGTGTTATTAAGCTAGGAGAGTAATTAGCTTATTACTACTAATAAGCTGTTGTTTTTAGTGGTCAATTAGTTTTAATAGGTTAGATTAAGTAAGAGTAGATAAAAGGTTTTAGCTGATTTAGTGTTAAAATAGATTTTAATGTCATTTTAGTTTTGACAGTTTAAGTAAAGGAGTGTTTGGTTTTAGGTGGATTTGACTTTTAAAGTCAATAATACCCTGTCAAAACTCTTCATTCAGTTGTGTTAGGGTACAATATCAAGGTTTAAGTAAGTTTTAAAAGTTAGTGAGAAGAATTCAAAAATTTAGAGTGTAAGAACTTCTTCTTTGCACCAGGACAGGTTTATTGAGCAAGTGATCTTAGGATTTTGTGTTTTATAGCTTTCTATTGTTCAAAGTGTTGTCAATATAAACTTAGATGCATTAGGTAAAGTGATTTAGAAGCTCTAAATCTTGAACCTTAGCCTGCACTTTAGTTTTGTGCCAATTGCATCAGCAAACAGCAGTTTATACTGCTGTTGCTTGCCATTTTTTAGACACTTTTTAGAATTTGAAAGTAGGAATTAGAACTTAGGATTAAGATCATTAATAGTTCTCCACTAGCTTAATCTAGATAAGTTCTTAAAATTCATTTTAAGCTTTTTAGAATAGCTTATTTTTCCTTATAAAAGTAGTCTAGCAGCAAACTAGATTTGTAGCTTAATCTCTTTTGAATTTTCTTTTCTAGTTGTTCATATAAAAATCTTTATATCTAGGTTCATTCAACATTCATAGAACAACTTATTTCCACAATATTAGTTTCTAAGATTTAGATTTCAGCCTAATAGCTTATTAGAAAAAGCTTAGCCTTAGTTTAAGCCTGAACCTTGCACTTTTAGATAGGAAATTTCTCATTAAAATTGTTAATACTTAGCTTATTTCTCTCTAGATATCTTTAGTACACATCTTAAGCTCCATATAGCTTCTTTTGTTTTTAACTTTCATTTAGAAATAAGCTAGATATAAGCTAAAGTGTTAAAAAGCTAGTTAAGCCCTTGTTTCTGTGAACAAATTTAAAAGCTTAAGTTTTTAGCTTATTCAGTGGATAAAAGTAGCAAGTGCATTTATTAAAGTTGTTTAGAATAAGCTGTTCTATAACTTTGTAGTTTTGAGTTTTAGCTGAATCTCAATTTTTAATAAGCCAAAAATAAGCCATAGCGTAGGGTCTATTTTGTACTTTTTCAATAGTTAAAGGGTACACGTTTTCATTAGAGTGTAAATTTCAACTAGTTACCCCGCCTACCCTGTACTTTCCTTATTTGAACTTTCTACCCTGTCTTTTGGGGAAAAATAAAATAGGATTTATATTTTTAATTTTAGTTTTATAAAATTAGGTTTAGGTTTTTAATTGATAAAATTAGGGCTTAATTGCTTTATAAAATTTGGGCATTTTTGTGCCATTGATTTTCTGCACCTTTTAAGTTGATAAAAAGCATTTTTCTTTATTTTTCCAGTTAAATTTGTAATTTCTAGGAATTAAAATAGGTTTTAGATAATTTCTTTTTCTCAAATAATTCATAAAAAATAGAAAAATAGTTGAGATTTTTTTAATTCTTTTTGTGAAAATTTTCTTTTTAAATCTAGTATTTTTGAAAAATAAAAGTAGAATTTTAGTGTTAATTTTTAGAAAAAGTTTATTTTTAGTTAATTCATTTTTCCAAAAAAATTCATAAAAAATTCAAAAATAGTTAAAAAATTCTAATTCTTTTTCCTAAAATTTTCTTTTTAAATTTGTGATTTTTAGGTATAAAATTTGTTAAAAGTAGTGCTTTAGATTTTAAATTTCAGTTTTAGCTCACGTTTTTAATTTTCGTGTATTAAAATTTCGTGCTAGTTAATTGATTTTAGTTTGTGCTATTAAATTTGTAGTGTAATTCAAAATTCAAATTTTTTTTATCAATTCTTGACTGTATCGATTCTCTAGCACAGCCTCGTTGGGGATAAACGACCCGGGAACACTCTATACTACTTCTCGGTTTCATTGACTTTGTTTCTAGACTATTCTCACTATGTATATTTTATATTTTATTATATACTATATATATTTTAAGGTGTAGTTTGGACGGATCATTCCGTCCCCAATTTTTGGCAAGAAAAGTGATCCCAAGGGAACACTTAGTGTTGGGACTTAAAGACTTCAAGATGATTCTTAGGGTTACTAATGCTCAGGTATATATTAGTGTTGTCAAGCATAACTTAGTACTATTGGTGATACTAATAAAAATTATGCTAAGTAGTTAGTACTGGTAGTATAAAGTTACTATTGCTAGTTACTACTGTTAGTATAAGTTAGTACTATTAGTATTAAGTTACTGCTGCTAGTTGAAGTTAAGACTGCTCAGAGTTGAAGACTAAAATATATGCTAAGTAGTTAGTGCTGCTAGTAGTAACGTTAAGACTGCTAGTACACAGTTACTACTGTTATTATATATTAGTACTGCTAGTACTAATGTTACTACTGCTTATGTTTATCAGTACCACTGGTACAAAAGTTTATGCTGCTGGATTACAACTGCTAGAAGAATTACTACTGTCAAAAGGATAAAGATGAGTAAAGAGATAAGGATTGTCTGGAGAACAAGAATATCTACGAAGATAAGTATTGAGTTATTTTTGTAAAAGATATATATAATGTAATTGTTTAAGAGATTACGTTTTCTTTTAGAAAAGATAATAATATGTTAGGAAAGTATTGTAAGCCTTGTAGGACTCCTTGGTGTATAAAAGGAGATCCTAGCGTATGGTTTTATATACAAGTTTTCATAGTTGTTAAGTCGATTAAAAAGCTTCAAGGTTGTAAACCCTAGTACTAGTGAAGAGTACTTGTATTATTGATCTAATAATATTGAAGCATTTGGTTATATCTTTGTTTATTCACAATTACTGTTTTATTCATAATACTTCTAGATATTAAGGTGTAGATTCCACATACACTTTAGTATACATACAAAGTTTCTACAACAAGTTATTTTGGATTTATCCAAGGTAATTTAACCTTAGACAAGCTAAGGAATCAATCAAGGATTGGGATCTACAAGTGGTATCAGAGCTTTTTCTTTGAGAAACTTTGATCTAGAAGTCATGGAATTTGAATCTGCACATAGTAATACTACTGCTAAGCTACCCATACTCAAACTAGGTGAGTATGAGATGTGGGTGATAAGAATCAAGCAGTACTTCCAGGTACAAGACTATGCTCTATGAGAGGTCATAGAGAATGGTAACTAATGGGTATCTGTACCACAAACAACACTAGAGAATGGTATTTCAGTTACAAAGATGTCAGTACCTGTATCTGCTAAAGAAAAGATCAACAAGAAGAATGATGTGAAGGCTAGAAGCTTGCTACTCATGGCTCTTCCCAATGAACATCAACTTACTTTTAGTCAGTACAATGATGCTAAAACAATGTTTGCTGCTATCGAAACACGATTTGGAGATAATGAAGCTACTAAGAAAACACAGAAGACACTTTTGAAGTAACAATATGAAAATTTTAGTGCATCAAGCACAAAGTCTCTTGACTCTATCTTTAACAGGCTCCAGAAGATTGTTAGTAGGCTTGCAATTTTGGGTGTAGTCATCACTCAAGAAGACTTAAATTCAAATTTTTTGAGAAGCTTGCCTCCTGAGTAGAATACTTATGTTGTAGTCTGGATGAATAAGGCTGAAATTGAAACAATGAGCATTCATGATTTGTACAACAAATTCAAAATTATTGAACAAAGTGTAAAGAAATCTGTTGGTGCAAGTAGTGGTGCTCAAAACTTGGCCTTTATGACTGCTCCAAGCACTAGCAGTACTAATGATGTAAATACTGCTAAACCTGCATATGAAGTTAGTACTGTTAGCCCTAATGTTAACACTGCTAGTTCACAAGTTAGTACTGCTAGCTTCAGTGATAATGTTTTGTATGCTTTCATGGTTGAGAATCCCAATGGTTCTAATCTCCTACAGCAGGACTTAGAGCAAATTTATGAAGATGATCAGGAAGCAATAGATTTGAAGTGGCAGCTCTCTCCTAAGTATGAGGGAAAAAAGGTACTATTAGAGGATAGGCAAGAAAATTTTCATTAATGCTAATGATACTACTGGATATGATAAATCCAAGGTAGAGTCTTTTAACTATCACAAGATGGGACACTTTGCCAGGGAGTGTAGAGCACCAAGGAACAAAGAGGGTCAGTTCAGATATCAAGACAAAACTAGGAAGCAAGGAAACAATGAAGACACATCTTCAAAGGTAATGTTGGCTATAGATGGTGTAGGTTTTAACTGGAGTGATATGGCAGAAGAATAGGTTTAGACAAACATGCCTCTAATGGCGTTTTTAGACTCTGGGGTATACAATGATAAAACTTGCACTAAAACTTATCTTAAAATCTATGAAACTCTTAATATGCCTAAGTATCAAAAGATTGTTAAAAAGCATGTTGTTCAAACAGGAAGTCTAAAACGAGATGGCTAATACACCGTAGTGAAAATTGAGCTCGGCTGATCATTCTCAAAAAGCTTCCGAAAACGCTTGAGGACCCCGCGTTTTCTCATCCCGTGTACTTCTTAGTGAAGCTAAATGCAAAGCCAAGCCCGACCTAGTGCTGATCAACCCTTAATGCCATTCTCCGTATACACAAAGTTAGGCCTTCCCGCATTGCAATCTACCCGGATGACCTTAGAACTAGCAAATTGCTCTCTTTGTGTTCCTAAAGGAATATTGCTAGAGATTCTTGGGTCCCCGGTGGGAAGACTGACTTTTCTCAGCGATTTGTTGTATAGACTCTGAGTGTGACTACAGAGTGCCTTTGATACTTGGTAGGCTTTCCTTAAGGACCGCACGGGTCTTAATTGAATGTCCCACGGGGAAGAGCTAGTGTGATAAGGATGTTAAATGGAAAGGATAGTTTTTAAACTGGACGGTAGTCAAGACAAAGAGTCAATCCACATGATGGACATTTATGATGACCGTTTTCAAAGATGTTTGTGAACCTGAGAGTAATGATGATTCTTCTCCCACATCTACTATTGTTGAAGAGTTTGACCTGTCTTGTGGGAAAAATTATTAAAAAACAAAAGGAAGAAAAGTTAAGGAAATTATCTGACCCAGTTCTAGAAAGAAGGGCTTGTTTTGCAAATTAAAGAATTTTAGGAATCATTCACACCAGGAAGAGATTATTCATTCACGCGACTAAAATCGCTTCCGAAAGTGCAATTTCACAACACATTTTTATCCAAACAAAAAACTTGAGGACTCTATTCAAAATCAGGGGAATGCGAGATCTTAATTTATATTCCAAACAAAAAGAAATTATAGCATAACAACTCATTCCAAATCCCAAGACGTCCAAAAATTGGAAAAGAAGTGTGATTTGGCCTATTTGTGATGAATTTTCAAAAGATTTCAAGGACCTCTTTATCAAAAAACTCCTCTAATTCTCTATGGATAAAAAAGAAGATATTCTCTTTCAGATTTTCCTCCCATTACTTTTACCCTCTAGAAAGGACGAGATCAATTCTATAAGGAAGGAGGATATCATAAGGAACTCTTAAGAGTTATTTTGAACCCTCTTATTGAAGACACGAGGAAATTATTCTATTGAGGTATCCTAACTAAATTTCTCCACACACACACACTGGATGTGTGAAGGGTAGGGGGGGGGAGGGGAAACCATTTTTGTTCTTTTCTCGCTCCCCTTTGGGAATTTGGTTAGAAAATGGACAACAAATGAGATTTGTAAAAGAATAAATGCAGATTAACTCATGAAGTTTTCAAAAGTGATAGCAAAAATAGTTTGGTGAGTTCATGATAATGAAGGAAGAGGAATTGCCTTCCTAAGATGGGTTACTAGAAGATGAGTAATTTCTTTTGAACATAAAGCTAAAAGGTTGAGAAATCTTTGGAAAGAAAAACTAAAGAGGATTTTGAAACTTGAAGATGAACCTAAGTCAAAAAAAAAAGTTACAAAGTTTTTCAACCCGAACAGACACATGCAAATACTTAACCATTTTGAGACAAACCTCTTATGTCGGGAGTGATCAATTTGTTTTTATTAGATTTTAACTCGTGGATATAGGTTTATTCCCCATGAACATTCAGGGAAAGATATTTGACCCAGGGATAACATTTCATGAGAAATCTTTTGAAAAGGATGCTTTTAAGGATAAGAGTTCAAAAGAGTTAGCACCATCCAAAGCTCTTTTTTGACTCTTGATGTTTTTAACCCACCCTACCCACCCTTAATAGACTTTCATGTTACTAAAGCAAATTGTCCCACGTCCCGCCCCACGGGTGCAAACATTTTCTCGAATCTTGAAATTTTTTGTCTAACTAAACAAGACGTTTTTTTTTTTTTTTTTTTATTTTTTTTTGAACACCCAAAGCTTATCCCCTCGGAAGTTTAATAAAAAAAAACCCTTGGAAGGAGGAGGAAAAACCACGGAAAAGGATCAAAATGCTACGGTATATCTTTCATACCTAGTATGGGGAGGTTTCCACCTCTTGGAATTTCTTCACCCTCACTATTATCCTCCATAATGAACCTAGTTT
Source organism: Tanacetum coccineum (assembly GCA_026074375.1). Taxonomy (NCBI): domain Eukaryota; kingdom Viridiplantae; phylum Streptophyta; class Magnoliopsida; order Asterales; family Asteraceae; genus Tanacetum; species Tanacetum coccineum. The sequence goes on along the minus strand of BQNB010015196.1, from coordinate 60,248 downwards.
GGGGAAATGAGTCAAGCTAATGGTACTTCCGTTAAACAAACAAGCGCTTCGTGTGAAGGCACCCCATCTTATCCTTTTTAATTTTTCTTTTAATTTCATCTTTTGCTCACCCAAAGGACAAAATCAAATCAATTCGGGGAGACGAGTAAGCTAAAGGGTACTGCGGTAGAATACAAAAAAACACAAAGCCAGTTTTAAAAAGTCATTTTTTAGCTAACCAACTGTAAATGATCAGAGAGGAAGGCTTGTAACTCAATTTCGTTCCTCACAGGGTTGTGTCGTTTGGTGCTTATTTGTCTCCTAACCGGTTCTTCTTCCGGATTTTTGAAGTATACATAGGTTCACAAATTGAGGAAGGAAACATTTCAAATTAAGCCATGAAAGGCCAAAGCAATGCCCACTGCCCCGCCCGCCAAATTTTTTTTCCTCCATTGCTAGAAAACTCCCCAACACATTCACTTCTCTCAAATAAAAGTGGGAAAATCATCCTTATTTACCTTGTCTTTATCACGAAACTAACAGTCTACTTCTTTGTTGGGCATCCGTACAACCTTTAGCATGAATAAACCAACGAGAAATTTTTTTATATTTGTTACAAGATTTCAAGTTCCCTATTGAAAAGACCCTAGAAATATTTACAAACATTTGAGTGTATGACAATAGCGTATCATCATTATATAGTTTGGGCAAGTGAAGGAAAGGATATCTAAATCTCTACCAACAACACCAACATAGAAACAACGCAGGAAGGGGAACATAAAAGAGAGAGAATAGATATCCTTCCTCCAAACAGAAATAAACTTTGTCCTCGGAAAGTATAAAAATAATGGTCAAAAAGGAATCTTTATACCAAAAATATTCCCAGAGGACAAAGGCCAAGAAGAATAGAATGTACGTCCTTCGATAAAAGACAAGGAAAAGAGATTTCCTTCCCACTCTGAATTTAAGAGAAGATTTGGAGAACATACAAAGGAAATAGTTGGGCATTGCTTTGGTGGTCCATAGCTCACAAAATAGAACCATGAAATCTTCCATAACCGTAAAACCCTAGACACAATAGCACAAAACAACCAACATAGAACGAAAGAGAACAAGCCTCCTCTCATCATTTACATTGTTTAGCTAAAAAAAAGACGTATAAAACGGCTTAGTTATATGGGTTGCTTGGGGGGGTACGGTTCACCGAGTACAAGCTATACTCAGTCCCCGAATAGGATTTTGTCCTGTGGATCCCAAGAGAAAATAAAAAGAAAATAAAAAGGATAAAGCTGGGGTGGCTCCCAGCGAAGCGCTAGTTTATATTAACGACTCCCCTAGCTTGACTCAAAAAGATCATTTCCGCCAAACAATATTTCATCATGGAGGATAATTAGTGAGCCGACGTGAAGAAAATTCCAAAAGTTGTGGATAACCTCCACCATAGGTGCAATACTAGGTATGAAAGGAATAAACCGTAGCATTTTGAGATCCGGGTCAAAAAACCGTAATTAGTGATCAAAAATTTCAAAAAGAGAGAAAAAAAGTGAACTACTTCGGAACAAATGCTTTAGTAACCTAAAAGATCTAATAAGGGAGGTTAGCAGGTGGGTTTAAAAACAATCAAGAGACAAAAGGTGCTTTGGAGATGTTGCTACCATCTTTTTAGAACTCTTATCCTTAAAAGCATAAGCCACTTGCACCGCTATTTCAAAAGAACAGGAGAGGCACAATCATAGAAGGATATCTCATGAAATGAATCCCCCCCAGGGTACAAATATCTTTCCCTGAAATTTTCATCTGACAGGGGGAATAACATACTCACAAGAGAATAAAATCCTCATAAAAACACATAATACTCCCGACATAAGAGGATGTCTCAAAATGGTTCAGTATTTCAATGTCGGTGAAGAAAAAAACCTTGCTAAATCTTTTTTTGAACTTAGGTTCATATCTGTTTCCCAAAAATCCTCTTTAAGTTTTTTCTTCCTTTCCAAAGATTCAACCTTTTTATCAATTATTTTTCAAAGAAACATCTCATCATTCAAAGTAACACCTTCTAGGAAGGCAATTTCCTTCCCCTCCTATTTCCTCTTCCTCATTATCATGAACTCCAAAATATTTTTGCAATCACTTTTGAAAAAACTTCTGATTAATCACATCACATATCTTTTACAATAACACATTATGTTGTCCATTTTCTAACAGACCGGGGAATTCCACCACAAATTGGGAGCAACCAGAAAGACAAAATGGTATATTAACATCAACTTTCCGAGTAAATTTGTTCTAGAAATACCTCAAAAAAATAATTTCTCGTCGAGATCTTCAAAAAGAGGGTTACAAATAACACTTACGATTTTCCTTATGATCCTCACCACATCCCCTCATAGTCTCCTTAAGATTGACTCGAACTTTCTAGAGAGCAAATCATCTTTTTATCTCAAAGAGAGGTCTTGTAAAAAGTCCATGAAAACTTCCTCATCACAAATAGGCAAACCTCACAACTCCTTTTGCAATTTTTATGGACTCTCTTGGGATTGGAATGAGATCTTCTTTATCTATTTCTTTTCTTATGTTTGGAAATTAAAAATAAGATCCTCCCTATTTTGCAAGGTCCTCAAGATTATTGTTTGACAAATGTGTGAAATTGCACTTAACAGGACAAACCAGAATATAAAAGGAAGAAGTGAAGATAAGAAAATGAACAAGAAAAAAGAAACCAAGCGATTTTAAGGAGAAATGAAAAACTCTTACTTGGTGAATGATTCAAAAATATTCTTTAAATTTTTGCAAAACAAATGCCCTTCCTACTTCTAGCAAACTGGGTCAGATATTTCCGCTTAACTTCTTCCTTTTGTTTAATAATTTCACCCAGAAGAGATTCAAACTCGTCAACAATAGTAGATGTGGTAGAAGAAGAATCATTACTCTTAGGTTCACAAAACATCTATTGCACCAGGTCTTCATAAATTGTCCCATACAAATGTTGATTGACTCTTTGAGTCTTGACATACCATGTCACAGTTTAAAATGAAAAACTATCCTTTCCACAATACATAGTCCCCGTTAGTCACTACAAATCTCTTCCCCGTGGACATCAATTTTAAAAGACCGTGCAAGGATCCCTTTTAAGAAAGGCCTACCAAGAAACAAAGGCACTCGGTAGTCACACTCAAACAGTCCGATAACTAACAAACAAAATCGTTATCTGGAAAATCAGGTTCTCGTCGCCACCGGAGACCAAGACCGATCATCTAGCAATTTCCATTAGGAACACAAAGTGAGCAGATTGTGCTAGTTAATCAAAGATCAATTCATCCAGGTAGATTGCAATCTGCGAGAAGGCTAACTTTGATGTATACGGAGAGACTGGCAATCAAGGTTGAACCTAGCACCTAGGCTCATCGGCTAGGCTTTGGGCATTTAAAGTCTCACCACTTAATAACAGTACAAGACAATTACCCACCCGACTCCCGGGAAAAGAGTAACCCGAAATCACGCCCCCAGGGATGAGAAACCAGTCCTGGGGGTCCTCAAGCTTTTCGGGAAGTGCTTTTTTGCGAAATGCTCGCCGAGCAAAATTTTCACATCCACCGGTGTATTAAGACCCACATCTCGTTTATAAACTTCTCTTTGTTTGACAACAAGCTTTTTAAAACATCTTTTGACATACTTAGGCATTAAGAACAACAAAGCACCTATCGCGCCAAAGGTAATGTTCACATGATCTTCTTTTGAACATTTCCCCACAACTTTTGGATTTGTACTTATATAATTATCAAACTTTTCAACCTTTTCTTATTCCCATAACTCTAGCCCAAGAAGCGAATAGGATAGACATGGGTCTTTAGAAGTGCTTGTTTGAGTTGGTAAAATTATTTACCATTGAGCAGAAAGAAGGTTCAGGAGAAATTTGGAAGAGACTGCTAACACGAGGAGCTTCACCAACCGGATCTGAGATTCATTTGAATAACCGGCCTAAGCTGGATGTCTTTAGTGCTGCGGTAGCACCTTAACCGTCATATGGTCACCTCGGTTTCCATTTTCAGTAAAGCTTCATAATTTCTTAAATCTCATATAAAAGAGAGGAGGTGGAGTGATTGGTGGCACCAGGGCCATGTGAAATAAAGTCCGCTTCGAGTCGTAATGGCTCCTAGCTTCAAACAACCTAATTTTCAGTGATAGTATTACTAGCGTAAGAGATGGATGGTGCCAACAGAAGTTAATAAGTAGAAGGTACATTTTGGAATATTTTGGAAAGAAACCTCACACATGTTTTTGCAAATTGGTTTTTGGAACTTATTTAGTTTGATTCACAAAGATTATGTTGCGAGATTTCTACTCATTTCTGAATTGAGGGGGGGGGGGGTCGGGCTGATAAAGGTGTGGGCATTTGGTTTTTGTAAGATAAGCTTGAACTTCACGTCCTAATCGCTCACTTATCAAAATCTGTGTAATATGAGTATTTCCTCATAACCTCCAAAAACGCCCCCTCGATTGGTTCTTTCTCTGAAAATATCCAATTGTGCGACAGACTAGCAAGCACAATTTGAAGAATTTTGTGGTGAACTTTGAGGTATGTACCATTCTTGATGAGGGCATGTTCCCTTGATTGGATGTTTACTTTGGTTGAAGGAAAACCGAGGGGGGTGAGTCATGTTCTAGTATCCGGTGTCTTATTTGGGTTGCTCAAGTTGGGAGGAAACAGGTATCCGGCATTATTCCATATTGAACAATAATTACCACCGAAGCGAGGTTAGTAGAACAATGTTGGAAATTAACATACAAACCGGGGACAACTCATACCCTCACTAGTCAAAGGGCACACATTAAAACTCTGCAGAATTGCTACACACAAGTAAGTAACACCTTTCCTTAACCCACCCGCAACCACGCTATAATCGTAAGAACGTGAGATAGGCACACAAGAAGCTTTCATCATATTTTCACACGCCATTTAATCTTCATTCCAAAAGTCAAAACACGTCTTATCCTCTAATGCCGCTGCCATTTGTTGAAACTCAAAGTTAGATGATGAGTTAGATGAGAAGGGAGGAGCATTCGTACTCACTCGCATCACGGCGTTCCGTGAACATCTAACTTTGGCCTTATTCTCTATGATTTGTAGTCCTTCGGTTGGACTTTTGTAGAGAAAATTGCCACCGAGCAGCTGGAATTAAGAAATCTAGATCATTATAGCTCAAGAATTGTAGCATGAATCTAATGGTGCATGAGTGCAAACCCGTGAGAGGACACTTCCTTAGAAGTACCTTGAAACGCTCCCCAAGTCTTCGGAGAAAGATTCTTGGAGCCACAGACGAAAATTCGTATTTCATTCCGAAGATGGTGGTCTTAGAAGTTGGAATCCACACAGTTTGTAAGCAAACCTTCCATAAATTCCTTTCGTAAAAGAGCACATCCTTGACAATACGGACCATCAACCGGGGTTCCACACCTTGCACACCTTGCACAATTTCGAGGGGGTTTAGGAACAAGAATCTTGTCTTCAAGACTCCCTTTCGAACAACCACAGTTTGAAGTGTACAAACTTCCACAAGACGAGCATTCTTTAATCGCGTAAATTGGATTCAAACGATAATCGAATGACGTCATAAGAATTAAACATGAAGATGGATGAGAAAAGAATTAAATGATACGAAGAAAAAGAAGATTATTTTTGGGTTTTCCATTAATTCACAATTTATTTTAACGGACAAAATGAGATAAGACAACTTAAACCAAATAATCAGCAAGCTTCACGGTAGCTCTCAAAAAGATAAACGCACAGGTGAGCGGAGGAGTAGGAATAGCGCGAAGCTTATTTCTCCTTTCGGGTCGTAGTTCCTAGGAACAACCCTCCTTATACCCACTTTATAGTTTGTTCAACTTTCCAAGGTGAGCCGTACGTCGTAAGAGACACAAAAGGCAAGTTTTTAAATCTTTTGTTCGAATTGGGAACCAACAAGTTCACCGGAACTTATTATGATAATACCTCAGTTGAGAATATTATATTTTGGTATTTTACCAATTTGTGAATTTTATTTTCTTTTTTTTGGATTTTTAAATGATAATTATACTAAAAGAAAATGAAAATATTTTTGTACTTTTTTTTTTATATAAAAATATTCACAGCTTCAAACACAAATTGATTGACGTAACGATAATCGTTTTTACAGCCTCCCCGGCAACGGCGCCAAAAATTGATCCGTCCAAACCACACCTTAAAATATATATAATATATAATAAAATATAAAAAAAACAAAAAAGATAGAAAAAAAAAATATATATAGTAAGGATAGTCTAGAGACAAAATCAATAATACCGAGAAGTAGTATAGAATGTTCCCGGGTCGTTTATCCCCAACGAGGCTGTGCTGGAGAATCGATACAGTCAAGAATTGATAAAGGATTTTTGAATTTTGAATTACACTACAAATTTAATAGCACAAACTAAAAACAATTAACTAGCACGAAATTTTAATACACGAAAATTAAAACTTGAGCAAAACTAATTTTAAAATCTCAGCAATACTTTTAACAAATTCTATACCTAAGAAACACAAATTTAAAATGAAAATTTAGAAACAGAATAGAAATTTTTTTAACTATTTTTGAATTTTTATGATGTTTTATTTATGAAAATGATTAACTAAAATAAACTTTTATCTAAAATTAAACAATAAAAATTCTACTTTTATTTTTCAAAAATACTAGATTTAAAAAGAAAATTTTCACAAAAAGAATTAAAAAATTTCAACTATTTTTCTATTTTTATGAATTATTTAAGAAAAAGAAATTATCTAAAACCTATTTTAATTCCTAGAAATTACAAATTTAACTGGAAAAATAAAGAAAAATGTTTTTTATCAACTTAAAAGGTGCAGAAAATCAATGGCACAAAAATGCCCAAAATTTATAAAGCAATTAAGCCCTAATTTTATCAATTAAAAACCTAAACCTAATTTTATAAAACTAAAATTAAAAATATAAATCCTATTTTATTTTTCCCCAAAAGACAGGGTAGAAAGTTCAAATAAGGAAAGTACAGGGTAGGCGGGGTAACTAGTTGAAATTTACACTCTAATGAAAACGTGTACCCTTTAACTATTGAAAAAGTACAAAATTCGACACACTCTAGAAGGCTTATTTTTGGCTTATTAAAACTTGAGATTCCAGAGCTAAAACTCAAAACTAACAAGAGTTATAGAACAACTTATCCTAAACAACGTTTAATAATGCACTTGCTACTTTATCCACTGAATAAGCAAAAACTTAAGCTATTATAATCTGTTAACAGAAACAAGGTCTTAACTATCTAATATATTAAACACTTTAGCTTATAACTAGCTTATTCTAAATAAAAGATAAAAACAAAAGTAAGCATAAAATGTGAGCTTAAGATGTGTACTAAAGATATCTACGAGAGAAATAACTACGTATTAACAATTTTAATGAGTAAATTTCCTATCTAAAGTGAAGGTTCAGAGCATAAACGAGCAAACTTTACAAATAAGCTAATAAGCTGAAATCTAAATCTTAGAAACTAATATTTTTGGAACTAAGCTGTTCAAAGAATGTTGAATGTAACCTAGATATAAAGAATTATATGAACAACTATGAAAAGAAAATTCAAGAGATTAAGTTTACAATATACTAGTTTTGCTGCTAGACTACTTTTATAAGGAAAAATAAGCTATTCTAAAAAGCTTAAAATGAATTTTAAGAACTTATCTAGATTAAGCTAGTGGAGAACTATTAATGATCTTAATCCTAAGTTCTAATTCCTACTTTCAAATTCTAAAAAGTGTCTAAAAAATGGCAAGCAACAGCAGTATAAACTGCTGTTTGCTGATGCAATTGGCACAAAACTAAAGTGCAGGCTAAGGTTCAAGATTTAGAGCTTCTAAATCACTTCACCTAATGCATCTAAGTTTATATTGACAACACTTTGAACAATAGAAAGCTATAAAACACAAAATCCTAAGATCACTTGCTCAATAAACCTGTCCTGGTGCAAAGAAGAAGTTCTTACACTCTAAATTTTTGAATTCTTCTCACTAACTTTTAAAACTTACTTAAACCTTGATATTGTACCCTAACACAACTGAATGAAGAGTTTTGACAGGGTATTATTGACTTTAAAAGTCAAATCCACCTAAAACCAAACACTCCTTTACTTAAACTGTCAAAACTAAAATGACATTAAAATCTATTTTAACACTAAATCAGCTAAAACCTTTTATCTACTCTTACTTAATCTAACCTATTAAAACTAAAATTGACACTAAAAACAACAGCTTATTAGAGTAAAAAGCTAATTAACTCTCCTAGCAAAATAACACTTAAATGACAGAGATTAAAAGAGAAATTAGACTACACTAATTTTAACTAATGAAAAATTAAAACAGCTATAGATAAAGCAAACAAACACGTTTGAAGAATTGAACAATCTTGAATAGGAATAAAGCAAAATGCTTAACTAATATTAAGCTGAAAAGAAATTTAAGCAGTGTAACCTTGAATTTATGTAGTCTCAAGGCTACTTAGGCTGCTCCTTTCTGAAATGAGCAGACCTTAATTCGAAAAAAAAAAGTATCCAACCACGGCTACCTTAGCCTCAAACCATCTAAAAGCTTAATAAGCTTCTAAGAGCTTATTACCTCCTTGTTGCTTTCAAAATGAATCCAATGAACTCAAGTGATCATGATTTGATTTAAATTGGACAAAACTAGTAAGTAAATGACTTTTAACAAATTTTTAACTGAATTTGAGCTTATTAACAAGTATAAGCTCAAAAGAGCTTATGAGAGCTTATTGAGGTAAAAGTTCCTTAAAAATTGAAATCAAAGAACAAAGAAACTTGAGAACTGAATTTTATTACTCAAAATGGTAAAGTACAAGCTAAAGGATACAAAGTACAAGTATTTAGAGCTGAATTTGAAAAACTCAAAAGAAAATGCTTAAAAATAAGAGAAATTACAAACTGAAAATTAAAACTCACTAACTCCCCTGCTGTTCATCTTTCTTTTCTCTTTTATAGATGTCCCGGGGTCTTCTTGTGTTTGTGTTGTGAGAGGTTCACAGCTTCAATCTTGGCCGTTGAAGTCCCTTGTGCTTTCTTGAACTCATACCCATCGTTGGATTGATTTGAAGAGTGTGGGATTGCCAACTTGGCATGGTATCTTGTGATGGGGAGTAAAAGGTTTTATCCATTGGTGATATTGTTGCAGGGTAAAAGGGTGAGAAAGAGAGAAACCCGTGAATGGGTTTTGGGTTTGGGGAATTGGCGGGAAAAGATGAGTTTTAAAAAGGTTGGTGTGACAGGGGATGTTTGTGTAATTGCACATAGGCCCTCAAACTTGTACAAGTGTCTTGCAATACTCGTCCTTGAACTTACACCTTTGGTCCTTGGAGTTGGTTGAGGGATTGCACACAAAGTCCATGTGTGATATAAGTTTAGGAATTTGGCAGGAAAGGTCCCTCAGATTTATGTATGTAATTACATAGGAGGTCCTTGGGTTAATATAACTTGAGGGGTTTGGCAGTTTTGCCCCCTCAAGTTGTATTTCACTAGTATTGCAGTTTCAGTCCTTGTAGTCTTTTCTTCTTGTGATACACTTAGGGATTTGACATTTTTGGTCCCTCAAGTTATATTTCTTCTGATTTTGACGTCCTTTTGACTTTGACTGTTTGACTTTTTGGCTTTGGTTTGGCTTTGTCTTCACACACTTTTCCATTCCGTGCCTAGTTTTGTTGTTTTTGGCTTTGTTTTTCGTCCTTTTCTGAATATCCGTTTCCTGCACAACACAAATGCAAAACAAACATATATTTGGCAGTTTTTGTCTGTTTTTGGTCATTTAAGTCCGTTTTTTATGGAGAAAGGTATGTGTAATTAAGCACATACCATTGGCCATTTACAATAAACGTTTTTTCAACTTTACCATTGAGTTCAACATATCTGGATGGATATTGATGTTTCACTACATAAGGTCCTAATCATCTCTGAGTTTCGGTTGTTTAAATTTATACTTCGAGTGAAATAGCAGAACTTTGTTTCCTTGTTTGAATTCTTTTCTCATTCTTAATTTTCTGCCGTGCCAGACTTTGGTTCTTGCCTTGTATAGACGAGAGTTTTCATAGGCTTGATGTCTAAGTTTATCTAACTCGTATAACTGAAACATTCTTTTCTCACCTGCAGCGATGACATATGGGTTGCAATTCTTCAGAGCCCAATATGCATGATGTTCAATTTTGAATGGTAAGTGGCAGTTTTTTCCATATATAAGTTTGTAGGGTGTGGTGCCGGTAGGTGTTTTGTAGGCGGCGCGAAAAGCCCATAAAGCGTCATCAAGTTTTCTTGACCAAATAGCATGATTGTCTTTAACAGTTTTTTCAAGAATTCTTTTAAGAGCTCTGTTCGTGTTTTCAACTTGACCACTAGTTTGAGGATGATATGATTTGGAGAAACGGTGGTTAACTCCATATCTTTTCATGGTTTTTTCTATTATTTTGTTGCAGAAGTGAGTTCCTCTGTCGCTGATTAGAGCTTTGGGCGTTCCGAAATGGCAGGATAGTTTCTTTAGAAAAGTTATAACTACTCGGGCATCATTAGTTGGTAAAGCCTGAGCTTCGACCCATTTAGATATGTAATCAACAGCTACAAGAATGTATTTAAACTTATATGATTTCGGGAATGGTCCCATAAAGTCGATACCCCATATATCGAAAATTTCATAAACTTAAATGTTGTTTAAGGGCATCTCATCACGTTTTGATATATTTCTTGTCTTTTGGCATGCTTCGCCAAGGCGAACTAGAGTATGAGCTTCTTTGATGATTTTCGGCCAGTAGAATCATGAATCTAGGACCTTTTTAGCAGTTACATTCGGTCAATAATGTCCACCAGTGGGTCCGTGGTGACATTGATATAAAATGGTTCGAGTTTCTGGTCCAGATATACAGCGTCTGATCATACCGTCAGAACATACCTTGAAAAGGTAAGGTTCTTCCCAAAAGTAATGTTTGAGGTTAGAGAAGAATTTGTTCTTTTGTTGATACGTCGTCCCTTTTGGTATAATATCACCGACCAAGTAGTTTGCAAAGTCTGCGAACCAAGGTTCATCTTTAGTATTGATTTACATAAGAGTTTCTCCAGGAAAGTTATCATCGACTTCACTGTCATTGCTTGACTCGTCGTTTTCAATTCAGGACAAGTGGTCAGCAGCAACATTTTATGTCCCTTTTCTATCCTTGATTTCTATGTCAAATTCTTGCAAGAGTAAGATCCATCGAATAAGGCATGGTTTAACATCTTGTTTCTTGAATAAGTGCCTTAGAGTTGAATGATCGATGTGAACAATAGTTTTTGAGAGAATAAGATAGGATCTGGATTTGTCGAATGTAAAAACTACAGCCATAAGCTCTTTTTTGATTACGGTGTATTTTTGTTGAGCTGGGTTAAGGGTTTTGCTTGCGAAGTAGATCGGGTGAAAGTTTTTACCATCTTTTTGACCTAAGACGGCTCCAACTGCGAAATCACTTGCATCACACATAAGTTCAAACGGAAGATTCCAGTTAGGACTTACGATCACATGAGCACATGTGAGTTTCTCTTTCAATAATTCGAATGCTTTTTGGCATTCATCATCGAATTCAAATGGGGTATCTTTTTCAAGCAGCTTAGTAAGAGGACGGGCAATTTTTGAGAAATCCTTAATGAAACGTCGGTAAAAATCGGCATGTCCAAGAAAGCTTCTAACACCTTTGATGTTAGTATGGGGTGGAAGTTTTGAGATTACATTGATTTTTGCTTTGTCAACTTCAAGTCCTGCGCTAGACACCTTGTGTCCAAGCACAATTCCTTCTTTGACCATGAAGCGACATTTTTCCCAATTAAGGACAAGATGAGCATCTTTACAACGCTGGAGCATTTTATCGAGGTTGTTTAGGCAAGTTTCGAAAGAGTTTTTGAAGACGGAGAAATCGTCCATGAATACTTCGACAGATTCTTCTATTATATCGTGAAAGATTGCTAACATGCACCTTTGGAAGGTGGCAGGAGCATTACATAAACTAAAAGACATTCGCCTATAAGCGTATGTTCCAAAAGGACACGTGGAAGTTGTTTTCTCTTGATCAATAGGATCGATAGGAATTTGAAAATATCAGGAAAAACCATTGAGGAAACAGAAATATTTATTTCCTGCGAGTCTTTCTAACATTTGATCCATAAACGGCAAAGGAAAATAATCTTTTGCGGTTTCTTCATTGAGTTTACGATAATCGATGCATACTCGCCAACCCGTAACGGTTCTTGTTGGAACAAGTTCATCATTTTCGTTTGTGACAACTGTAATACCACCTTTCTTTGGTACACAGTGAATAGGACTAACCCAAGGACTATCGGCAATTGGATAAATAACACCGGTATCCAAGAGTTTTACGATTTCTTTCTTAACAACTTCTTGCATATTTGGATTCAACCTTCTTTGTTTTTGGATAACTGGTTTCTTGTCATCCAGAAGTTGTATCTTGTGCTTGCAGAATAATGGGCAAATACCAGGAATGTCTGTTGTTTTCCAGGCAAAAGCTTCCTTGTGCTTTTTAAGGACAAATACAAGTTTGTTTTTCTTTTCTTTGGAAAGCCGAGATGATATGATAACAGGAAGAAAATAGGGTTCTTCTAGGAATACATATTCCAGATTATTAGGAAGGGGTTTAAGTTCGAGATCTGTAGGAGGTTCTTCAAGGGATGTCTTGATTTTATAATCTGTGTTGATGGTGATTTTTTTGAATGGTGGGTCTTCGATATCAGATTCAGAGTTAGAGTTTTCATCGACAGTCATTGCTATGAATTCATCGAATTCAGCAAAGATTTCTTCTTCGAGAAGGGTTCCTTTGATGGAATGGAGGAGTTTACTACCTTCGTCTAGAAGAGCATCGAAGTCTTCTTCTAAGATTTCATCAATAACATCGATACTGAAACAGGTATCATCGTTCGAATAAGAGTGTTTCATCGTAGAATCGATATTGAAGATCGTTCGTTCAGTTCCAACTCCAAGATTGAGTTATTTCTGTTTAGCTCGAATAACTGCATCGGCAGTGTGAATAAATGGTCGTCCCAATATGAAGGGAACTTTGCTATCTTCTTCCATTTCGAGAATAACGAAATCGGCAGGAAAGGTGAATTTACCAACTTCAACGAGCATATTTTTAGCTATTCCAACAGGGTATTGGAATGATCTGTCAGCTAATCTCACGCTCATTTTGGTGGGTTTAAGAGTTTCGAGAGATAGTTTCGCATATAAGGAATATGGCATAAGGTTAATGCTAGCACCAAGATCGGCTAAAGCATTGTAGGAAAAGGTTTTGTTAAAATTACATGGAATAAGGAAACTTCCTGGATCTCTGAGTTTTAGTGGAACTTTGTTTTGGACCATTGCTGAGCTTTCATTGCTTAAGAAAGCGGCAGAAATTTGTTTGATTTTATGCTTGTTGCTTATTAGTTCCTTGAGAAATTTTCCATAGTTAGGCATTCCGGCTAAGACGTCGATAAGAGGTACATTGATTCGAACGGCGCAGATCATGTCAATTTTTTTTTCGTATTGGGCTTCCATTTTTTCTTTCCTTAGACGTTGGATACGGGATTTTTGGTTTGTATGGTTTGGGTAACTGAGTTTCTTTAACTGGTTTTGGATTTTGAGCTTTTAGTTGTGGTGTAGGTTCATCTTCTTCACCATCACTATCGAAATTGATAGAGGTTTCAGATTTGTCTTGTTGATCATTTGGGTTAACTCGTGGGTTATAGGATTTGCCACTTCTTGTGAATACGACATTTACATGCTCATTGCGAGATTGCGGTGGTTGATAGGCTTTGGAGTTGTGCCCTTTTGGGTTTGGTTGAGTGTTACTTGGAAGAGATCCAGAAGGTCGACCAGATTCCTTGTCAGCAAGTCTGTCGAACTTAGTTTCAAGATTCTGGATTGAAGCTTGATGATTTTTGGCTACTGTTTCGAGTTGAGTTTTGAGATCCATGAACGTTTCTTTGACAAAAGCATTGGTTGATTGTTGAGATTTCATGAAATCGTTGAATTGTTTCTGAATATCGTATGGTTTATCATCGGTATTGGATCGGTAGTTGTCTCGATTATAATCATTTCGTCCGCTTGAATGCCAATTATCGCGATTCAAGTCTCGGTCGCGGGAATCATTATAAAAATGAGTCTTACGAAAGGTTTGCATGAATTTTGATTCTTCTTCACGGGACATAGGTATGTCATCTTCATCAAGATCGGGTTTTATTTTTTAGCATTCGATTGGAGTTCTTTGTACTGAGCATCCATTTTCAGGGTCATGGCATCCATTCGGGCCATAATTTTTTCAGTATCAGAATTATTGCTGCCTTCATCGGCGAAAGCAACCATTTTTTTAAGAGATGATTTGGTTTTTTGATTTTTAGCCCAGTCGAGCTTGAGTAAGACTTTATCTTCGAGAACCTGAAAAGCTTGATTTGGTGTTTTGTAGAGGAAAATACCACCGGCTGCGACATTCAGAACTTCTTGGGTTATTTCGCTGAGACCATGATAGAAGATTTTTATAATGTTGCCTTCAAAAAGATTGTGACCATGGCAGTTTCGGAGCATTTCTTTCATACAAAGCCAAGCATCGGTCAGAGATTCGTTTTCATGATGAGAAAAAGCTCGGATTTCTTCGAGGAGTTGGTCGAAAAGAGCTGGGGGAGAGAATCGGATAATTAAATCGGTTCGAAGTTTATCCCATGTTTCGATAGTTCCTTCGTTGAGTTCGTCCAACCATGTTTTTGCTTCTCCAGTTAGTGATAGGGGAAACATCATCAGGCGGACGACTTCATTTTCAGTATCTCTGTATTTAAATATATCGTAGATTCTGAGGAATTCATGAATGTGTTTATGAGGATCGGTTTTGGTTCTACCATCAAATTGGTTTCCTTTGACAAGAGTTAAGTACCTTTAATAGAAAATTCGTTTGCGGTTTCGGGAATAGTGATTGCAGAACCAGGAGTCAGAGCGACAACATGGTCGGCAGCCCACATAGGTTCATCATCAATTGGATCGTAATTTCGAAGAATATCAATAAAGTGACGGAAGTAATTGATGTTAAGAATTGGCGGGTAGACAATTCTAGGGTTTTGTGGTGGATTATTTCTTTGATCGTAAGGAACTCTTCTGTTTCGTCGACGAAGTCTTCGATTCAGAGTACGTTCAGGTTTGGGTAATGGTTCAACAAGTTCATAATTGGAAGCACGTGTATGCATCCAAGAGAAAATTATTTGGGGTCAGTTTGCCAGAAAATTATACCGCGATTTTTGAAAAAGATAGGGAGTTAAAGTAATTTCCAGGGTTGACTACAAAACAGCTTAAAAAATCCTCGGCAACTGCGCCAAAAACTTTGATGTGTTTCAAAAGCTTTAATTTTATAATGACTGAAAATACCGATTTTATTATAGGGAAACACACCGGTAAAAGTATAACCCACGTATGTAGTATAATATTTTTAGGTAAGACCAGGTCATCCACAGGGATTTGAGTAGTGTTTAGATAATCAGAAAGAAAATAAACTTTAACTTGAAAATAACTTTTTGTTTTACCAATGATAATAAAGATGACTACTCGGATAGTTGAAAATAATTTATAAGTGTTGGAAATGATTAGACCTCGGAGGTGGAACCTTAATTTATAAAAAGGATTTCTCGTCAGAAAACGTTTTCACAAATTAACTTTATTAACTCCAGACTTATATTTAGTTAACTAGACCAAATGTGTCACTTAAATAATCCAGATTCTAATATATCAAAGCTTATTTGTTTATCAATTTACGAAAGTGGATTTCTCGGCACAAACGATAAAGACCATAGACAAATCTTTAAAACCACATAAATCATAACGGGTCTCTCGACCTATACCGATATGATTATATAATTTAAGTTGATAAGCAAAGATGGACAAGATAAGATATAATAGGATTGCAGTATAAGCTTGAGATTAAAGAGATCACGATCATACCAAACACTTATTCATTATCATAACATCACCGAGTAGTCATGAGAGATTTAGCCTCTCATGGCTAAGGAGTTCATAACATAACTTGCTTCAATAACAAACTTCATTGTATTGCTTATACTAGTATGATACTCTTCCTCGTTCTTGGTTCTTCGATCTTGAATCTCCAAAAGATATGGTGTTTATTCTTGGAGAAAGAGTTTGTGTGGGATATGGAGAGTGTTTGTGTTTTTGTTGTGTTGTGAGATATATGAGAATGAGAGATTTTGAGGCTCTATTTATAGGCTGAAATTCGGGTGAAAGTGCGGCGCATACAAAAGATTGTGCGACACAGTTGGTGATTAAATGCACGAGTATTAAATGTTTATTGATGATACAGTGTGGCGGCACTCAGAGAATATGTGCGGCGTACTTAGGGTGTAAATGCAGTAGCATTAAAGTCTTCATAAATTCTTCATATCAGATGGGAAGTGCGGCACACACAAAAGATTGTGCAGCGTACTTGTTGAGTTAATGTGATTTTGACTGTCTTTGACTTGAAGGTAAGTGCGGCGCACAAATGGCAAGTGCGGCAGACATTTGGCATTTTGGGCTTGATTGATGATCTTCTCTTGAATGATGTGTTTTTTAACGTGTAAGTATTTGGTTTTGATGTATCTATCCTCAGGATGTCTTCTAGTGAACCTGCAAGCAATTTTAAGCTATCAAGTGTCGAAAGTTCACGAGAAATGATAAAATGTATACAAATAACGCCATAAAAAATATGTATAATTTGGGCGTTATCAGAAGTCCATTATCACAACTAGTTGTCAAACCTAGTAATGGTAAAAAAGCATGATGACAACTAGAGAATGTGCGTGGATTTTAAAGACTTGAACAAGGCATGCCCTAAAGATGGTTATCCGCTACCAGAAATAGGTTGGAAGGTGAAATCCCTTTGCGGATGCCCTTTCAAGTGCTTTCTAGATGCGTACAAAGGATATCACCAGATAAAAATGGCGAAGGATCATTACCAACCGAGGGATATTATGTTACTCAAAAATGCTTTTTGGTCTAAAGAATGCTAGAGCAACTTATCAACGATTGGTAGACAAAGCATTCCAAAAGCAAATTGGCAGAAATTTGGAAGTATACGTGGATGATCTGGTGATCAAGAGCCGCACGAAACAAGAGATAGTGAGGGATATCGAAGAAACGTTCAAGACTCTACGTGAGATAAACATGAAGCTGAATCCTAAAAAATGCACCTTCAGGGTGGAGGAAGGCACGTTCTTGGGATACAAGGTAAACACCAAAGGAATAAAAGTTTGTCCGAATAAGGTGGAAGATGTTTTAAGCCTGCTATCTCCAAAATGTCTAAAAGACGTACAAAAGCTGAATGGAAAATTAGCAAGCCTAAACAGATTTCTATCCAAGTGATGACATCAAATAACGTCTATTTTATAGCATCATTGATCCCATGTAATTAACCCATTTTGTATAATTATTGCAAAGAATTGTTACTTAATCATTCATATTTGAGAATTACAGTAATTATGGAGTACTTGGTGAAGTTATGCTAAAAGGCACGCATTTTGGAGCATATGCAAAGAGTTCGAGAAAGTCTACTGATCTGACAAAAAATACGCCGTATTATTCTAGACCTATATGACGTATCCAAGACTTTGACGAATCAAAAGACCATTGTCTGACTTTGAAGAATACGTCGTATCCACATCAACGATACGCCGTATATAATACTTTGGTCAACAAAGAAGAATCAACTGGTTTAATCTTAATATGTCGTATCCATCAAGAAGATACGGCGTGGTCATTATAGGAATTGCCTCTGCAGCTTCAGCAACAGAAACTTAACCACGGAGACGTATTGCCTCCGTAGCTTCAGCCTCCTTCAAAGACAGTTAAGCTTTTAGACTCGCAATTTCAACATCATTTTCCTTCAACAAATCAGCCTGCCTGCTACATCTACCCTCAAGCTTTTTCTTCTCCCTAAGGATATGCTCAGTCCGCATCCTAACCTCAGCGCCAAGACATGTCTGGCGTGCAGCCCCAACATTAAACTCAGCAAACAATTGGTCATAATCCATACCACAAAGCTGGGAAAAAAGCACAGGAGGAGCAAACTGATCAACCAAGCTACGATACACATCAGGATCATCAAGAGCAGACTCATTAACCACGTTCCATTTAGGAACATATATCTGACGCAGCGTTTTAGAGTCCATATCCTGAGATACATAAAAGGCGTCAGCAGAAAGCTCCGTACCAGCAGGTTGAGAAGGGCCTGCAATATCTGGTCCTACTGTATCAGCGGAGGTGGATTCCGCAAAAATACTTGCATGAACCGGCTCATCGCCTGCCCTAGGCACCAAAACAAAAGAAGCGACAACAATGACCGTAGTAGCAACGGCTGTGATTATTATAGGAGGATCCGGAACAAGAGACATGACAACTGAAGAAACTTCAGCATCCGCAGCATTTGAACTAGAATGACAAGGAGAGTCTGAAAGAACTACAAACCTCTCCACTGGGCGCTGAGTACGCTGATTGGGCACAGTAACAGAATCAATACGGCCACCCCCTCACGCTCCGGCGTAAGGGACATAGAAGAAGTAATAAACAGCAACGTAGCCACCGCCGTAACACCAACTTCAATAGGCAAAGTACTACGTTCCAATAAGCCCTAAAGCGCAGCAACAAATTTTCCACCAGTACTAGCACCGACACCGGAGGTACCATGGTCTGCCCTTAATTTTTTGGGAGGTAGGTTGGAACCACTAGCCCCTCCGACAGCTTTCCTCTTCTTCCTGGACCCTTTAGCTTTCTCAGCAACAATAGCTGGAACCTCATCCTCTATACGAACAATGTCAGCATCAACAGGATTTTCCTGACCAACAGTAGCACCCTCCTCATTCACAACATCATGACCAACATCCTGAATATTAGCATCTCCTTGATCCTTTACACCAGTAAGTAGAACAACACGACCCCTGGTCAACTCAAGCAACGGAACCTCTCCCTTTTTAACCTCTCTTTCCTCTATCCGTACTTTGGTGGGATCCACATGATTGATAAAAGCAATCAAATCCATATTTGCATAAACAAACAATAAAGGACAATCAGATACAGTAACAAGATAAACAAATCACAGGACGCAAACAAAGAACACCCACCCTCATCGTCATCGGCCAAGAAAACCGGATAGACATTATCGTCCAACTCATAATAGCGACTTATGCCAACAAGGCATAAGAAGGATTCCAGAAACTTCCAGAACGAAGCAGGATGAGTAGCAAGGAAGTCACATACTTCCGCATTAAATTAAGTCGGTGTGGGATGAGGGTCTTTTTTCAGTGTTTTATTATTGTGCCACGAAATGGAAAGCGGGAAAGCAGAAGAATCAACCAAAAAGAAAATGTCATTCCAGTGTTTTAGCGAATCTAGTGGTTTGGTATAACAAACCTGGGCGGTGTCGGAACGTTTACTAAAGGACACCCAACCTTTATTTTTGGAATTAATATAAAATTTACGAAAATTCCCTACAGTCGGAGCAAAACCATGAACGCGGCATAGGATCTCGAAGCGAGAGACCTTAGCGGCCGCAATAACGGACAACTGTGACAAATTGATTTGAAAATAATCAGGTATATCTATAAAAAACTGAGAAAGTGGGCTCCGGTAATTTGGCAAAATCGAAAAATCTAGTATAAACACCGATTTTGGTGGTGGGACTATTGCGGAGCCTTTGGTTACAGCCAGGTAATTCAGGGTGAACAATACGAGGAATATGAAACTTCTCACACAGAGCATCTAAAGCCGATTGAGTTAAAGAGGATTTTATATCGTCAATAGTACCCATTGTCAAAAAGAAGAGTTAAAGCCTAACATGGCAATCTAATGAATCTTCAAGCAGTTACTGGCGTGGGAAAGTGAATAAAAAGCTCAATTTTTTTTAACAATGCCGATAATGGTGGAGGAGAAGAAAAAGAGAACAGTGAAAACTAAGAGGATATTTATACTCTTGGTATATTTAATTCAAAACCTTAAAAGATGAGCACACATGTATTACACTAAACAAACCAACGGGTGAGATCAAAAGTAAAGTAGAAGTGATGACATAAGCCATCAAGTCATGTCAGTCAGAAAACGAAAGGTCAAGATAAATATACGTCACCCAAACCCTACCTAACTGGCTAAGGAAAAGTCGCGGAGAAGCCAACGGTCACGGAAGAAAGGAGAGGTGCGACACTAGAAGATTAAAGTCTAGTAATATTTACCGCACGCAGAACAACGCCGCACGCAGCAAAAATACTAGACTGGGGGGACTTGATGACGTATAATAGGTATAGCAGGCCTTTGGGCCTGAGCCGTACAACCACATTAGGGCCCGACCCAACTAAATAAATAATAAGCATAACGGGCCGGAACTAAGCCCAGGGTCACACTGGTCACGGCCCGGACGCAACAAGACGAACGCGGATAGGTCACACGCCGCTTTCACAGGCCACCTGCGGATCAACTGACGTTTGCGAAAGGTAATCCGCGTCCGCAGTCATGATAACCACGGACCCTTGCTCGACAAGGGTCCCACTCTGGCCACTACGATAATAGGCGAAATACTAGGAAACCATAGTACTACTCGCATATAAAAGGAATCCTCTGACACTCCAAAATGGTAGGATTTTCTCACTCTTCCCAATATACACACATATCTCTGACAATATGTTTTCTTACTCTTACGCCGAAGTCTAATCGTACGGTGCGTCCTCACGGTAAGGCTAACGGTTTACTTGTACTTGTGAAGGAAATCATCTCAACTACTTTGTTTAGTACAAGATCTAATCCAAAGAGAGCTTGAATGTCCAGTCCAACAAGCACTCTAAGCCCACTCGATACCCAGTCACACATTTTGTATTAACAGTTACAAGCGTATTATCTCAAACGACTACGGTTATTATTGTTTTTATAACGAGTCAAGTATTTTTCAAGTTTTACATTTGTTTATAGTTATTGCTTTGTACTTTTATGTCATTTTATACCTTGTAATTACAGTTAACAACTACGTTACCAAACACTTTTACAAATAAAATAGATACAACTTGCAACTTTTGCTAAAAGCTTACAATCTACAGCTTAATGTCTACAGCGTACAGTTTACAACTAATTTTACCGAACATAGCTTAAGTATTTATGGCGATGAAAAAATAGGCGAGTAGTGATTTATCTTGTTTTAATCAAACATCGACCGACCTTTTAACTTTGGGTGTCGTATGTATGTCTACGTATGTCATTCATTCATTCAAACAAAGTACACAATCTATCTTTCCTTTCCTTTAACCAAAAGAAAGATTGATAGTATTATTTTCAGTGCTCTCCATTTCACCAATTAACAACTTATCTTCATCCTCAAGAAAGAAACAATCCAACTTTTTTAAGGGTTTGGTTATTCATTTGACACATAGATCCGAAATAAATATGCAAACGGAAGCAGCAACAACGGTGGGTGGGTCGACCCGTAAACTGGTGGTAAGGCCACCACCTGTGCAACAACAAAAACAACAGTCGCAGGTTGGAACGGTGTCTCAATTAATTGCGGGTGGTGTTGCTGGTGCCGTTAGTAAAACTTGCACTGCTCCTCTTGCTCGTTTAACTATCCTCTTCCAGGTTTTCATTTTTTTATAGATACCTTGTAATAAGTAATGAATTACTACTAATTGATGATGATTTAAAGGGTATTTTATGTTGCATTGCATCCACATATGACTCTTTCATTTATGTAATATGCATACTGTTAATTCAGTTGTATGTAATTAATTAAATGTAAGCGTGTTTCGTTTTAGTGTAACATACAATTGCTTAAAACTCTAACATACTTTTACGTTTTACCTCTTTTTTCTTTCTTATGTCGTGTTGTATGTAACGTATTTCAATGTTGCAAAAATCGGCCTAGGCTTGTGATTGGCGTAATCGGCCTTCTACCTTGTTGGTTTTTTGAAAATCCGGAAAATAAATTGGCCTGGTCAAAGTCGGCCACTAATCGGTCAAAAATCGGACTAACTGGTCGAATCGTCTTAACCGGTCAACGTAGGTCAACTTTAAAAATAAATTTAAATTAGGCCTTTTACTTAATTTGGGGATCGGGTTTTAAACTCGCAACGCACAATGGACCGCATAATCAAAATTGGAGACTTTTATTGAGGTTTGAGAACATAGTAGGCTTGAAATCAGTTACGTCCTTTAGTTTGGTTGCGATAATATGTTTATGTTCAAACTTTGAAGTACTTGAATTGTTACGTTTTATTTGTTTATGTTTGAATTTTGAGCTATGTGATATTTCAGCTATTTGAACTTTAAAGTATTTGATGCCATTGTATTCAGTGAATTAATTGGTGATCGAACAATGGAAGTATGACTCATTTTGGTATATTTATTTTATGATTAGTTGCATCAAAATGTTAAGTGTCATATACCTCAATGTTTAAATTTATTGTATACTAACGTGCTGTCGAATTGGTAAAAAGGAACGTGTTTCATTTAACTTAAATACTTTAAATACGACTGCGTTCTAATGTAAGTATGTTAGTTTATAATGACGAAAAAAAAGTGAAACTATCTTCTGTTTCAATGCGATTATTCGTTTTGGATATAACTATACTATTCGTGTAATCACTGGTTGTTAATTGATTTGGCAAATGCATGTATAAGTGGGACTTCAAGGTTATCAATGTTGGTGTAAAGTGTAAACATCTTTTTGGTGCAATTACTACTGTGGGGCAATGTATAAATAGTTTTGTCTTAATAAGTTAAGCGGATTCCAACTCATGTAGCTGTTCACTGCTGAATTGGTGTTTCAATTCCCGCTCTCGACAATAACAAACTGTTTTTTATTAGATGAATATGTTTACCGCTGTTTCTTCATTTTGAATTTGTATCTTTCCTAATATGGTATTTTGTGATTCTACAGGTGCAGGGTATGCACTCTGATGCTTCTACATTAAGAAAGACGACTATATGGCGTGAGGCTTCACGTATAGTAAATGAAGAAGGATTTCGTGCATTTTGGAAAGGGAACTTAGTAACAATTGCTCATCGTTTACCTTACTCCTCCATCAGTTTCTATGCATTCGAACGCTACAAGAATGTTGGTACAAACGTTCTTTGCTGGTTGATTAAGGCTTACCTAGTAATTTGATTATCCATTTGGTTTTATAATGTTTTTGTTTTGTTTTGCAGTTACTACAATTGATAATGGGAGCTGAGAATCATGGCACGAATATAAGCACAGACTTATTTATACGATTAGCAGGTGGTGGTTTAGCTGGTATAACTGCTGCTTCTGTTACATATCCGTTGGAGGGATTTGATAACGCCCAAATTATACATGTTGTGTATGGCCTTATTTGTATATATATTATCATTTCTCATGAACTTTTGATACTTAATAGCATAAAATTGCTTACAGGTTCACTAGAAGACATCCCGAGGATAGATACATTAAAACCAAATACTTATACGTTAAAGAACACATCATTCAAGAGAAGATCATCAATCAAGCCCAAAATGCCAAATGTGCGCCACACTTGCCATTTGTACGCCGCACTTACCTTCAAGTCAAAGACAGTCAAAATCACATTAACTCCACAAGTACGCCGCATAATCTTTTGTGTGCGCCGCACTTCCCATCTGATATGAAGAATTTATGAAGACTTTAATGCTACTGCATTTACACCCTAAGTACGCCGCACATATTCTCTTGTGCGCCGCACTTACTCAATAAACATTTAATACTCGTGCATTTAATCACCAACTGTGTCGCACAATCTTTTGTATGCGCCGCACTTTCACCCGAATTTCAGCCTATAAATAGAGCCTCAAAATCTCTCATTCTCATATATCTCACAACACAACAAAAACACAAACACTCTCCATATCCCACACAAACTCTTTCTCCAAGAATAAACACCATATCTTTTGGAGATTCAAGATCGAAGAACCAAGAACGAGTAAGAGTATCATACTAGTATAAGCAATACAATGAAGTTTGTTATTGAAGCAAGTTATGTTATGAACTCCTTATCCATGAGAGGCTAAATCTCTCATGACTACTCGATGATGTTATGATAATGAATAAGTGTTTGGTATGATCGTGATCTTTTTAATCTCAAGCTTATACTACAATCCTATTATATCTTATCTTGTCCATCTTTGCTTATCAACTTAAATTATATAATCATATCGGTATAGGTCGAGAGACCCGTTATGATTTATGTGGTTTTAAAGATTTGTCTATGATCTTTATCGTTTGTGCCGAGAAATCCACTTTCGTAAATTGATAAACAAATAAGCTTTGATATATTAGAAACTGGATTATTTGAGTGACACATTTGGTCTAGTTAACTAAATATAAGTCTTGAGTTAATAAAGTTAATTTGTGAAAACGTTTTCTGACGAGAAATCCTTTTTATAAATTAAGGTTCCATCTCCGAGGTCTAATCATTTCCAACACTTATAAATTATTTTCAACTATCCTAGTAGCCATCTTTATTATCATTGGTAAAACAAAAAGTTATTTTCAAGTTAAAGTTTATTTTCTTTCTGATTATTTAAACACTACTCAAATCCCTGTGGACGACCTGGTCTTACCTAAAAAATATTATACTACATACGTGGGTTATACTTTTACCCGTGTGTTTCCCTATAATAAAATTGGTATTTTCAGTCATTATAAATTTAAAGCTTTTGAAACACATCAAAGTTTTTGGCGCCATTGCCAGAGATTTTTAAGTTGTTCTATAGTCAACTCTGGAAAATTACTTTAACTCCCCCTCTTATTCAAAAATCGCCCGGTGCTTGGCTTCTTTTCTTTTGCCTTACTGGCGGGGACATCCTTCTCGAACGTTTAGCCGATGTTCCTCTACATGCCGTGGAACACCAGTCACGTTCGCTTGTTTCCAAGCGAATATATCTAAGTTACGTCTAAGTAAGTCGCATAACTCCTTTCGGCCTTCTTCCGCTAGAGTAGAACCGATTGCTATTGTTTGCTTTGGGTATTCCGGATGAATTGCCACTTTAATTATTTCTTTCGCGACCCGAACGACGTCAGAAGGCTGTGCTTCCGGTCCGGAGACCATCGTGCATTCGAGTGGGATTATCCTGCTGCTCCGTAGAGTGAGTATTCCTCTTGGAACTGGGAATTTAACATTCCGTGAGCTGTTAACGGGACTGCTTGAATTTTCCTCACCCCTGGCTTTCCTATGATTCCATTGTACGGAGATGGTGATCTTACCACCACAAAATTCATCCATGTAAAGGTTGAATGCTTCGCGTCCCTATTTTTACTGGCAGCAATATTTGTCCCATTAGACATATGGTTTCTCCGCTGAAACCAATAAGGGGTGCAGTAGCTGGAACCATTTGGTTTTTTACTTTCGGACGAAGCCTATTAAAGCAGTGTTCGTATAGTATCTCTGAAGCCGATCCTCCATCCACATATATGCAATGTATGAAGTGACCTCCTATCTCTGCCTCAATGATCTGGGGCCTTCCGCTCCGTCCTCATCCCCTAAAGGTGGGAAGGAAATTTCTGGATTGGAGGAGAAGCTTTGTGTAATCCTTTGTCTGGCAACCCTTTGCCATTGTTGAACCATCAAGATTGGCAGAGGCTTATCCTTTCCGAATGTGTCTCCCTTCTTTGCTGCTTTTGGCTGATCCTTTCCGTTGCCTTGCTTGAGCTCCTTGATTACGTGCGACATCTTTCCAGCCTTTAAAAGCTCTTCTATTTATCTTTTTAAATGCATGCACTTGTCGGTGTGGTGCCCTACTTCCCCATGGAATTCACAAAACTTGTTAATGTTCCTTTTTTCTACTGTCGTTGTCATTGGTGGTGAAGTTTTGAATTTAGCTTTATCTAAAGCCAAAATTTCCTTTGGGGATTTTGTAAGAAGTGTGAACTTGTCACGTCTCCGCTCGGATCTCTGCTATTTTCTGAAATCTCCCTTTCTGTCAAAAATTTGTTTTCTCCCAGCTTCATGTTGCTTCTATGCCAAAAGTGTTTTCTTCCGCACCTGGTTGGAAGCTGCCACCTCTCCCCTGAGGAACGCGATGGTGACCCTCATTATTTCATCCACTGATTTAGGGATTTTTTTTTCAGGTAGACGTTTAATGAGTTCGAGGTTAGTGATTCTGTGCATAAATCTGGAGATTCTCATGCACTATGGGCTCCCTTAACATGCCTACTCTCAGTTTTGAATCTTTGCACAAAGTCTTCTGTGGATTCCCCTTCTTTTTGCTTGATGTGGTAAATTTCTATTGGATCTTTGATACACTTCTTTTGCTGAAGGAAGTTTGCTAGGAATGCCTTTTTCAAGTCATCATAGCTATCTACGGATTCTGGAGGTAGGTCATCGAACCATACCCTAGCGGATCCAGTGAGTGTAAAATTGAACATGTGGCACCATGTCGGCATTGCCCAACGTTCCACCTTCGCAGCTGCTTGAAATTTTTTTAAGTGATCTTCCGGATCATCACTTCCGTCATATGTTTTAACATTACTTGGCATCCGAGTCTTTTTTAGGAAGTCGAAGTAGCAGATCCGAGGTGTGAAAGGTTCCGTTTCCTCGCACACCCATGGTTGAGACATATCGTCTTCCTCAATGCTTAACTTTTGCTTCTTTGATCTTGACTTCCGGTGTCCTCCTCCACTATCCTCACTCTCTGAGAGTGGTTTTGTTCTTCGTAAAGATGTTCCTTCATAGTAACGCTTCCTGGGAGTTGGCTCCGTTCTTCTTGACTGGGAACTTTGGTAACGGCTCTCCGAGTGTGCGAACACATTTCTTCCTTTACCCTCCATCCTCTTAAACACGCCTCCTTCTTTTTGTCCCTTATCTTCTAGCCTATTTCTAGGTGACTCTGATCTTTCACGTCTTATCCTGAAAAAGACGCTAGGGTTTGGTTCAGGGCTTCTAGACATGCTATTTATATGTTTAGACCTTAGCCTCCTCCTAAGATCTCCTCTTACGTCTGGTGTCCTAGACTCGGAGTGCTGTGATACTTCTTGGATCTTTGAGTTTCTTCCCGAACACACATCGAAGTTAAGGCGGGCTTTCACTTCTTTTAGTTTTTCGTGCTGCGCTTTTTCTTGTTGGACCTTTTCAGCTATTATTGGTAATATCTGATGATAATACTTGCCGCGGTACTCCCGAAGGGCTGCGTCGGACGCGGGCCTATTCGGGTTTTTTGAGGTTTGCTCATTTCCTTTCCCCACTGTGTTTCGCACGGCAGACGCGGGTAGGCTGGGAATAAGCTCTACTGGTTTGCTCATGGTGAGTATTTTGAGAAACGCAGTTGTATACGCATCCTACGGATGGCGCCAACTTGTTAATACAAAATGTGTGACTGGGTATCGAGTGGGCTTAGAGTGCTTGTTGGACTGGACCTTCAAGCTCTCTTTGAATTAGATCTTGTACCAAACAAAGTAGTTAAGATGATTTCCTGCATAAGTGAAAGTAAACCGCTAGTCTTACCGT
The DNA here is from genome assembly GCA_026074375.1 of Tanacetum coccineum. NCBI lineage: Eukaryota > Viridiplantae > Streptophyta > Magnoliopsida > Asterales > Asteraceae > Tanacetum > Tanacetum coccineum. The sequence continues at coordinate 32,708 of BQNB010015196.1, read as the reverse complement.
GGGGACGGACCCCACGATTAGACTCCGGCGTAAGAGTAAGAAAACATGTTGTCAGAGATATGTATGTGTATTGGGTATAGTGAGAAAATCATACCATTTTGGAGTGTTAGAGGATTCCTTTTATAGGCGAGTAGTACTAGGGTTTCCTAGTATTTCGCCTATTATCGTAGTGGCCAGAGTGGGACCCTTGTCGGGCAAGGGTTCGTGGTTATCGTGACTGCGGACGCGGATTACCTTCCGGGGACGTCAGTTGATCCGCAGGTGGCCTGTGGAAACGGCGTGTGACCGATCTGCGTCTGTCTTGTTGCGTCCGGGCCGTGGCCAGTGTGACCCTGGGCTTAGTTACAGCCCGTTATGCTTATTATTTATTTAGTTGGACCGGGCTCTAATGTGATGGTACGGCCCAGGCCCAAAGGCCTGCTATACATATTATACGTCATCAGTAGCAATCATCAACGCCGTAATATTGATGTTAAATACTTGTAAAGTAACGTGCTCGTAATAATCATCTTTGTCGTGCATTTCGTATTGATATGAGAATGTCGCGCATTTCGTATTGATATCTCAATATCATTACGGATATATTCATTTTATTGCATGTACGCTCGGAAATATTTTTGGTGATAATTCATGGCTACAAATATGTCGTGACATATCATGAATTTAAATAAACAATTATCTAAGAAAAAATTCTTTACCTAACCAGTTGTATTCCACGAAAGTAACACAAAGTTGCATATTCTCGTGTTAGTTTTTTTTAATTTGTGTTGATAAAACTAAAAACCCATACATGATGAAAACAACCAATTACATAAATTTAGGGGTAAATGAGTAATCTTGAGATTTAAAAGCTCCAAGATGAATAAAACGCTTCATGCATGAACTGTTAATTCAAGAGCTATTAGACTAAAATAAAAGCTTGAAGCTTCATTAACCAAACAAAGCTTTTTTTTCTTTGGAGCTTTATTTTTACAACAAAAAGCTTGTAGCTCTATAAAAGCTTCATAAAAGCTCTTGCCAAACAAGCCCTTAATATACTTTTAAAAAGACACATTTTATATACTATACTTTTTTTATTGTTATTATTCTTACCTAACTTTACCTTTCTTTTCATTACACATACCTTATAGAAATTTTAGTATGTAGAATGAGTCTTTCTTGAAAGTAGATTAAGCATTTATTAATTTTACCCTTAATATTCAAAAGGCTAGAGGTATGTGTAATGAAAAGAAAGTTTGAGTTGGGTAAAAATAATAACAATAAAAAGATATAGTATGTAGAATGAGTCTTTTTTTGAAAGTATATTAAGCATTTATGAATTTTACCCTTTTTCATTTGAGTTAATTCAATTTTAAATGTATCTATAAGTTTTGACAACTTTTTATGCTATTTTTCAGATTTTAAATGTATTTTTGAAGTAATTATTTGTAGCTAGGTTATCAGTGAAATATTCTTCAGACTCGGAGGAACAAGGTTTTTCGGATTATTGCGTACAAGAGAGAAACGTGTTAGCCTCGTCATGGGTTTGACCCTAAGATCAAGTTTTAACGTAAGAGTAAGTATAAGTTAATGCCCAAAGGCGTGAGTAATAAATATGTAAGTAAATGCAGTAAATGCTACATGTATCTGAGTAAATGAGGGGTATTTATGCTTCCTTGAATATTGTTAAGTTTTATTGTTCTGACACTGTTCCCGACACCTAAGGGATGGTGAGCCGAACTACCCCCAGCGTAGGTGTCATGTAGCGTGTCTTCGTAGGGAACAATATCTCGTGAAATCTAGATTGGCGGCGACCTTGGGTTCTAGGTATGGACGCTAGGTCGAGGGATCTTCTGGTTAAAAGGGTGTGCCGATCCTTTTAGTAAAGGATCTTCGGCCGGGTCGGGCCTTCCGGTTTTGATCTGTCCGGCCATATACGTCAACATGTCCCTCCAGTATTACATTATTAGTCGAAGGCTGATGATGTGATACTTAAGAAAAATAAGCGTTATTCAGGTTTTACTAGAGGGTTGGACGTATGGCTTCATTGGGCCGATACAGTAGCTACGTGCCAAGGCCCATTATTACAAATAGGTAAAAAGGTACATCTGTGTTACCTGGGGAGACGTGATTGTTACATGCGTCCTGATTGCCTGTTTTAATGGCCACGATTCCTCCACGTCATCCTTCTGACATGATACGACATTTCCCTTACACCACTTCCTCTCTATAAATAGTCCTTTCTCTTCATTTTTACAGTTCACTTTTACTTCTTAATTACGTTCGCCGAACGATATTCGAACCTTTCGACTTTCTCTTTATTCAGGTACATATCCACTTCCCTTGTTTATCTTACGTTGGTGTTACCTATTCCTCCAGTATCTAATAGAATAGCCGACGAAGAACATGAAGTGTCAAATGCCGTAGTTTCTAAGTTTAACAAGCCAGTTATTAAGTCATTGATGACCGCTAGTGAAGTTGCTTCGGTTGCCAAAAAATATGACATTCCTTTAGATCTCCACCCTAAGGATTCCCCCTACCGGTATGACAAAGAACGAGTTGTCGCCCAATGCCATAGGTATATATTATCAGTATTTGGATATGGGCGTTGGGTTTCCTTTTTCTACGCTTTTGTTGGGTATTATTAAACATTTTCGTGTATAAATATCACAACTAGTCCCTTTGGGTTTAAATCTTTCAACCATGTTTGAGTTGTACTGCCAGAGCCTCGGTATCTCTTCGACCGTGAACCTCTTTCGAGTATTTTACAAACTTAGTAAACAAGGTCATTGGTTTTCTTTTAAGCGTCGGGTAGCCAAAGGGTCTGGTGGTAAATTTTTCAACGAGACTTGCTCGAGTCTAAAGCATTAGAAAGATATGTTTTTTTCTGATTGATTGCATGGTGATTCCGAATGCCATGGCTTGGAGGCATCATGATTCAGACATCTCAGATCGTCTTCCTGGTGATGACTTTAACATTCTAGACGTAAGGTTGTTGGCCAAGAAGATTATTGATCTTCAGCCCATACATCTCGGTCTTCTATACACTGCAGGTTTGGCCACAACTTGGGAGAATCCGTGCTATCGTCTGCTTTTTAGGAATACCGGGGGAGATGGTAACACTATAACTTTATGCTAGCTTGTTTATTATGATCCTCTTAATGCTTACATCTGAGCGTTACCTTTATTCCTTTCGCAGTTGTTGTAATGTCTAAGTTTCTCCGTTTCCCCATTACCGCTGCCTGCAAGGTCGGAAAGGGTATGGATATCTGAGCGGGGGAAGATTTTATTCAGCATACTACCAATCCACTTCCTCCTGGCCAACTCATCCTGGCCAAGACCGATGCTCAAAAGACCGTTGAAGTGGCAGACCGTAAGGTTCTTGTTGTTAAGGAGAAAAAGAAAGCCCAGGCGGTATGACAGCTTCGCTTACGTATGTAAGGCTGAAAGGTGTTTCTCATTGCTTTGCTTAAGGGATGTTCTATGAGCCCATAATACATTCGATAGTTCATCTACCCATCCGGCCATGTGTCTTCCTAGCCTTGTTTTGATTCCCTACATCAAGCTCTTGTTTGCCCTTTCGACTAAACCATTAGCATGTGGGTGAGCGACGGCCGTGTTCATTTGTCGTATGTTCAACCTTGCATACCAGCTATTAAATGGATCATTGACAAACTGAGTCCTGTTATCTGTTACAATGACCCTCGGCAATCCAAACTTGCAAACAATATTATCCTAAAAAAACTTCTTAACATCCTTACCGATGATCCTGGCTAACGGCTTGGCCTCGAACCACTTAGTGAAATAGTTGAGGGCAACTATCACGACTTTTATCTTCTTAACGGATTGTGGTAGAGGGCCCAAGATGTCCATTCCCCATTGATAAAATGGCAAGGGATCCATGATTGACGCCATTAGTGTTTTTGGTAGATTCAGCACTCGTGTATGGATTTGACACGAATCACATTTTTAATATCCTCTCTTGCGTCCCGGTGCATGGCTCGCCAATAGTATCCCTGCCTCATTGCCTTTGCCACAACCGATCAAGGACCGGAGTGCATTCCATAAGCTCCCATATGTACATCCCAGATGACATAATTTTCTTGTAAAGGTCTAACACATAGCATTGGAACCAAATATGACTTTTTAAAGAGCACCCCGTCTTCCATCACACACTGATTGATTTTCATTCTTAGGTTTTATGCTTCGTTTTTGTAACACCCCCAAAATATATGGCAGCGAAAAGGTAACCGCGGGCTTACTTCATAACACATAAGCACAAGATATAAGAGAACGACCTCTATATGAGTCGTTAAAAAGATATCCTCGTTGATACGATTAAAAATAAATAAGTTTTAACAAGTGGACCCATAATTTGCATCAAAAGAAAACATAGTCTTAATACAACAAGAATGATTTAGTGCAAGTGAAATCCATGAAAAATAGTCTTGATGTACGATGACTCCAATGCACTTTAATAACGTCATAACGAGTTAAGCACCTGAGAAATACATGCTTAAAAATGTGAACATAAAGTTGGTGAGTTCATAGGTTTAAGTAAATAATAAGGTTGGACCGCAAGATTTCAAAGTGTATGATAATTGTAACACATAAAATATCACAAAAAGTAATTACGATTGCGCTAAGCTCATGACACCGAAGCTACAACAAAGTTATGTATGCAAATCAATGCAAAGTAAAGTGCCCGTGGAGGTGTTCAACCCGTAACACCTAAAGGTCGACACGGTATACGTCCGTTAGTTTGGTACCTCTGAAACTAGTAAGCGCTACTTACCCGAACGCGGATGTCAATCCCAATAGATATATTTATAACACTCGCGCTTACTCAAAGTAATTAACGGTTCATGATAGTGGGCATAGTGGGTTATCACTACTTAGGCTAATCCGTAATCATTTATTAGGTACTTGCGTCCAAATATAAAACAAGCAATTTATCTCACCTCGAGATTTGTAAAATAGTGATAAACAAGTTAAAGCGAAGCTATAAACCCACCTTAAGTGAAAGTAGTGATTCGGGAATAAATCAATCAAGAGAAAGGCATAATAGATTCAAAACGTGACCTAATTAATAATGGGTCGATTTAGAATTATGCAAATGAAGTGAAGTGATGCAAATATATTTTTATAACCTTATATCACCACCTACACGTTTGCGTTTTAGTTTTATAAGTCAAAATAAGCTTTACGTCAAGTTCGCTATTTATATTCAAGTATATATACTTTACAAATATTTTCATGTATCGAATTTTAATAAATCATAACTCGCTTGCTTCTAAACATTTTTGAAAACTTTTGACACGAATGAAAAGTATTTAGATAATACTATAACTTTTATTAAGTACTTTATAGCTCATTCGCACTCCAAAACGTCCAAAAACACCATCTTATAATTCCGAACAACTCACTTTTAATAAAAATTTAGATTCTGGTCCAAGCTTTAAAAAGTCGTAACTCCTTCATTACAAAGATTCGCTACACTGCCGAGTACTACTTTTAAACGTAACATCAAGGGCTACAAAAAGTATTTTACGAGTTTTACTCGGCTCGGATCAGAAATAGGTAAAAAACGTAACCTAGGATTCTGATCAGAATGTATTTCACTAAAACAGTTTTCCGGAAAAATAACTATTATTTACCCGATTTTCATTTGGTCATAACTCACTCGTTTTAAGTCGAATTTTAATGAATTTTATATTCACGCATAGGTATTTAAGTCTACTTTCTATTTTTCAAGCCCTCGGCTATTCAAAACAAGATTTGCTATCCAAAAACACCATGTATAATTCTGGACAACAAGTATTTATTTTCTATTTTACCACTTTATTTCACCACAAATCACAACTCCATACTAACCTAGTCCCTTCTACCAATTTTCATCATTTTACCATCACAACAACAACTCCATACTAACCTAATCTATTCTACCAATTTATCAAGAACATCAATATATTCAAGAACATAAACATATAATACATCCTTACTAGTTTTAACTCAAGAACACTCATTTTAACATCAAAATCATATTATCAACAAGTAATATATAAAATGACAAGATTATGTATATTAAGTGGATTAGCATTTTTAACATCCATTACATATTATTTACTCAATAACACATTTAGATTTTTACTAGTTTCTTTTAGAAAAACAAGTAACACAAACATGGTGGTGATATATTTACTTGAATATAGTGATGATAACATATATATGTATATATATATGAAATGAAATCATGAGATGAAAATGAGCACCTTAACAAGACGATGAGACGAGATTAACAAGGATTACACATAAATAACCCAAGTACTTGAACACTTAAACACCTAAACCCTTAACTTCTTAGAAAAATACTTGAACAAAATCAAAACCCAATTCTTGTTATGTTGTTGTTGTTGGCCGCAGCTAGAAGAGAGAACAAAGAGAGTGAGAGTTTTTTTGTAAATGTTAAGTGAATGAGTTGCTAGCTTATGCAATATAGTGGAAGTATCAACTAGTTAATAATCATCTAGATAATAGAATGGCTTGGATAAAGAGAGGTAAAGCATGGGATGGATATTAGATTTGGATTAAAGGATGCATTATGGTTAGTGGGTGGTTAAAGGGGATAAAGAGTGTAATAGGGTGCACATTTTGGTTGGTATGGATGTGTGTATGTGGGTTGGGCGGACGACAATATGAAAGAGGAGGAGGGAAATATTTTTTAAATTTTGTTAATTTGTTTCTAGATACTGTTTAGAAAGGTGGTAATATACATTACATGCATGCATAATATATATACTAGTTAACTAGTTTACGTGAAACTTATAAAATAAAATGCTTGTAATTTGTAAACATGAACATGATGATAATTACATGCTATAATTATGTAGACTTAGCTTAGTCTAAAGTCGGTGTACATACGAAGACGCTTCTTGAAATGTACGGGGATAACTTCCCGGTTTTAGGTTAATTCAAGTATGTAATTGTTCAAAATAGAAATAATGCAAGTTTATCATAAAGTATGAACCTGAAAAGTACGAGTTGTCACAGTTTTTGTCTTCAGGCCATATCCCTTCCTCCAGGCACTTGACGATGGGCGTCATCCAATTGACTTCTTCCTCTTCTACAATGGCATTAATTTCCTTTTTATCGGTTGACCTTGCGTCCAACACCTCCGTAGTTACATGGTTGAAAGCAACGAAAGCCAACTTGCTTAAAACATATGCTTTTCGGTTTTGAGTCCTTAGGATGTTTTAGATGGAGAAATTTTGAAAATAGGTTATGTACTCCTTCGCCTTAGCCAGATTTTATCATGTTATCGTTGTTTGCTATGTACTCCCCATTTATTTTACCGGCGACCAATTTGGAGTCCACCTATGGATCCAGAGCTTATACCTTCATTTTCCTAGCAATTCGTAAACCTGACAACAACGCTTCATACTCTGCCTCCTTGTTTATGCTTTCGAAGTTTAGACGGAGAGCATATGTATATTCAGTTCCGCTAGGACCGATTAGCACTAGACCTTCTCCGGAACCCTTGTTGTTGGACGCACCATAAGTGAAGAGTGTTCAGGATTCTATTTCGTCATTCTCTACTATTTTTGCTGATTGTAGAAAGAAAGATTCTAGAGATTCTCCTATGGGAGTTTCTGATAGAAAATCTGCTAGCACTTGCCCTTTTATTGCTCTTCGGGGCTCATAAGTGATGCTATATGCCCCCAACTACACTGCATACTTCGCAAGCTTGCCTAATGCTTCTGCCTTATTGAGGATCTGCTTGATGGGTTGGTCCTTGATGAATTTAATCGGATGTGCTTCAAAATACCTTCCTAGCCTCCGCGACACGTGTAATAGTGATAGTGCTAGTTTTTTCATTGGTGCGTAATTTCATTCCGTATCGTTCAATGTCCTGCTCATGTAATGCACTAGGCATTGTTTCCCTTTCTTTCAGTCAAGTGGATTGTGCTTACGACCTCCTTTAGGGATGCTAAGTACACATATGAAATTCTTTAGGAAAGGGCATTGTTAGGGACGGGAGGTCTGTTGTTCCCTCGTAGTTGGTGAATATTAACTACAAAGTTAAGCTTCACTAACTTATGGCTAGTAAATAAAGTAAGGTATTAATTCTTTGAAAAGGTTTTGTGTAAGTAATTATAACAAATAAGTAAAAGACACAAAAATAACTTTTCAACGTTTAACTCTTTTTATTAAGAATTATACCCTATTGTATGTGAAACTACAATGGGGATTGAATGACAATGTGTGTGTGTGATCTCTTCACAAATAACTTTGCATAAACTAAAGTGTTATGCAAAGTTAACTACTATGCTAACCAACTGAGCTTGCTCAGGGACTTAGTAGATTTGGAGGAGTAGATGTGTTTGTGAAAGATACGACTCTGAATGCACAAACTTAACATCTACTCCGTTACAAGAGTTCTATTTATACTACCTAGGTAGGGTCACACCCACATGGGTGGTAAGCGCTGATCCCAATTCTAATACGCTAGTACATTTGTACAGCTTTGTCTCTATTACAATTTATATTCTAGGTATGTGACAAATGCTCTTTCTAAGTTTAGTCCTCACACTGAACTTGTCTTATACCCTCTTTAAAATAAGTTAACTTCAGGAGATAAGAGCTTGGACTTATCTGCTTTCAAACTATCTCGCCTATTCTTCAGTCTCTTGTCTTCAAGGTCTTCTAGTTGTTAGAGATCGTATGGGGCTCAGTGAGTCTATTGCCATAACTCACTGAACCCATCACCTTCTTCTTTGGCTCAAGCTTCATTCAATAAGAACCGCCTCACTGAATGCTAGAGTCTTTCTTGTAGACTCAGACTGAGCATCTTGAAGGTAACTCACTGAGCGACTATTCACTCAGTGACCTTGAATTGTTAAAGGATAATTACACTTAGGTTATTTTGTACTCAAATCCTAAGTGAAGAATCAGTGGGCAATGAAATTGGCCCAACAATCTCCCCCTATTTGGATATAAATATAGCCTAAGTGTTTATCAGTGTGAGTGAGTAAATACAACTTCTTCTCATACTGATTTATAGAAAGCCTTTTAAGGATACTAAGTTCAACCCAAAAACACTTCATTAAATGATTATAATGCCCTATTATCTATTACAAAAGATAACAAAAATTACATCATAAGTACTCAGTTCATCTCATATCCAAGGGCTTCCAACTTGACTTTTTTTTACTTGAGCTTCTCTTGATCAGGATGTTCAGCAATGAGTTTCTTTAGTTTTATGCTGAATCTTGCATTTTCAGGTGACTGAACTATAAAGGTAGCTACAAGATATGACACAAGAGCTTCCATCCCAACTTTGTTGATGTCACGCCATCTTTGAAATGCTTGGTCACCGAATTCATCAGTGAAGAAGATCCCATGCTCAGGCTCTTCGATGACCATGTTGTTAACAAACGGAACATTTTTAGGAAGGGCTCGATTACATTCAATCCATGAATTTTTATTTCATGCTCAAGTTCCATGTGTTTCCTCTTCTTTCTTGAGGATTTAGATGAGGCTTGTTCATGAGCAGCAGCAGGAGCAGGAAGTGATGACTTGATTCCAAGTTCATCAGGGATTTTTCTTATCCTTTCATACCTTCGGCTTAGTGAATTCATCAAGTCTTATACAACTGCATTTTTTTTCTGGGAATGATTTCCTTTAGTTCATCCAATTCAGAGATACCAAACTTACCAAAGGTAAAAGGTTTATGGACATCAAAGTTTCTACCATTAGTACCTCTGAAGACTGTTATGACAACTGGCTTGGTTTTTGGAAGAATTTTGACATCAGTGATAGTCTCAGGTTTCAGTCTACTGCTGATGGTCCACATGTAGTTATCATACTTGTGCTTTTTGAGTTCAAGAGATTTTCTGACCTTCTTAGTGTGTTGTCTCTTGAGGAACTCATGCTCAGCATCCCGAGCTTTCTTAAAATTTTCACCAGCCTTAGTGGTAATTGCCTCTTTTAGATGAATTCCAAGCTTCTTGGCTTCTTGCTGAACTACCTTAATCATCTCAGGCTTGCTTATTGTAAATAGTTTAGATTCTTCCTCAGTTTTCTTGATTTTCTCTTCCTTATCCATGTGTGCATGAAGTTGTTCAGTAGTGAGATAGTACACCTCTCCATCTATTGTATAAGGAATAAAAGCATCAGGATCAGGATGAATAATGGATGAGGCTTTAACCAGCTTTCTTTGATCCTCAACTTGCTCATCAGTGGAAATACCTTTGCCTTATCTTTATAGGATGATTGGTTCAGGATTGATGATGGTGATTGGTTGTGCTTGAGTGATTGAGGGTTGAGGTTTGGATGAACCAATAAACTCAATGTTGACATCAGTTGAGTGCTTAGGTTCCTCAGACTTGTCTTGCCTGTTTGCATCAGTCTCCCTCTCAGTGTAAGACGGAGGATCTTCAGTGGCAGTGTTGGTAGCATTCTCCCCCTCAACATTTGCTGAAATGTGAGTAAGAGCAAGTGTTGGAGTGACACTGCCTAAGGATTGACCTTTAAAGACTTCATACATCTCAGTCATCATAGTCTTGATAGAGTGTGTGTCTTCTTTAAGAGATGACATACTGGATTGGATGTGGTTTTAAGCCCGTTCAATACCTGAAAGTCTGGAGCCAAGATTCCATGCCATGTTGGTAGAAGATTTGGCCCAAGCAGCTAGCTCTTTATCTTGTTTGAGAGCATGAGCCTGAAGAGCATTCACAGAAGACTGAAGATCAGCAAAATTGAAGCCTTTGACTAAGGATAGAACCTCAGCTATATTTGTGGAGATCTTGGTGAAGGACTCAGTGGCTTCATTGATTTCTTGTTGATGACAGGGTCATCCTTGACAGCATTGTTGATTTCTTTTAGAAGCTCAGTGATGATATTAAGGCCTTTGTAAAGATCACTAATAGTAGTGCTGATTTTATCAAGAGAACTCATAGAGGCTTCTACGACCTTGTCAGTCTGATCTCTATGAGCAATGTTTTCATCATAGTATTCATCAATAGATGCTTTAAGGTTGTCATAGTTAACTGTGACCTCTTTATGTTTTTCCTAGTTATCCTCAATGATCCTGTTAAACAGCACAGTTGACACATTCCTAAGATACTTTACCAGTTGGCATTCAGTGAGTGGAAGAGTGTTGTTATATTTCTTGAGAATGTCATCACAGGAGGAGTTAGTGTCTGAAGCTTTAGTAGATGGAGCATGAGATGATTGAGGCTTGTCTGCCTAAGGTGGAGGAGGCTGATGGTGTGTTTCAATAATGCTGGCAGTCTAAGGATCTTCATCTATATATTCACCAGCTCCTAAGATATCATTCTCACTTTCTTGAGCTTCATCATCAGATAAGAGAAAGGCTATAACATCTGCATATGTAGAGAGGACCAAAGGTTGGGTATCCAGCTCCCCTTCATGCGAAGGTTTGCCTTCGTTTTTGGTCAGGGACCGGTACCTCAATCTAGTGGACTGGGTCTAGTCCACCTGGTACTTAGCACCAGTGCATGAAGGATCAGCAACAGTAAGGTTGATTGGTTCTATATCAGCGGGTGGTTTGTTTTTCCTGAGTCTTTGTCCCCAAGTGACCCTTTAGGATGCGACGTGGTTTTAGCCGTGCCTTCATCAAAAGCCATGGAAGTTAGTCCCGTATCAATGGGTTTGTTTCCCACTAAGTCTTTGGGATCAATAGTTGTACTCTCAGGCAAAGGTTGTGATTTACGAGTGCCCTCATCGAGTGTGGAAGGCAATCCTGTACTAGCGAGTTGTATGTTTCTCTCTAGATCTTGGGGATCAGGTACGGTGCCCAAGGAGACTGGGTGGGATTGCTCAGAACCCTTCGTTGGCTTTGGGGTGGATGTTGCCTTGGTCTCAACAGGTGTCTTTTTGGACTTAGGTTTTATGCTCTTCTTAGAGAGTGCTCCGGAAGCCTCAGGGCCTTGTGACTTGGGTAAGGTTAGAGTCACAGTATGAGATTTCCCTTTCTTTGGCTTTGCAGATAAAGGAAGTGGAGACACTGAATCTCTCTGATTGTTTACAGCAATCATATAGGCCGTCAATTCAATATCAGTAACTTTGGATGGATCTTTTGTAAAATTTGAGTTACTCAGGATGGCGGGTAGATACCCAAATCTTGCATCCTAAGTGTAGTTAGAACCCAGTAACACTTGTAAAGCACATGAGATAAATCGAGGGTAAGAAACGTATTTCAGCCTAGACTTATTCAATAGCTTGGTTACGAGATCATTGTAAATGATCTCCCCTATGTCAACCTGAGTCCCAGCGATGAGACAGCAGGCTAAGAGCTGCTGAATTGAATTCACTTGCTCAGTGGAGGAGTAGTTCCCGCTGAGAACTTGAATCACAAAAGTCAACAAAATTATCCAAGCCGCAGGAAAGAGTTTTTTAGGACTGGGATTTTGTCCAGGTAACTCAGATTGATGGCAATTTTGCCCAATTCTTTCTTAACATCCTTAGGTGTAGGATGAGCCACATATTTACCATTATTATAATTAAGGTCAGTTGATGAACAAAAGGTGTTAAAATCAAGGGTCAAAGGTCTTTGCCCATTTAAAACTATAAACTTCATGATGAACTCCCTGAGTGGGCGTTGCTCAGTCTCATCAGTTGATGGAAAAGGGTCATATGCAATAGAAGTGCTCCAAAACTCCCTGAGGTAGTTCTGATAAAGCACTAAGGGACAGTTGGTAAAATCTTTATTCAAGAGAAAATTTAGCAAAAATTTCATGATTGGTTTGTAAGCAGGCACATTTAGTGGGTAATTAAAGTTACCCACAACATTGTTCGTCTGAAAAGTCACATTGTCCACAGTCATGTTGTTCCATTGAGGAGCATACACAATTGTTTGTTCTTCTGCCATTGTTAATGAAGTTTTTAAAAACAAAAAGGTTTTAATGGCAGAATATCATACACCAGATGGTCACAAGTTTATTTCAATCTTGATCACTGCAGTGAAATACGTGATATGTTATCAAAAGGGACTATACGAAGATGGATATCTTTGTATTGAACACGATTGACCAAACAAATGTTTGAAAGAAGTATTTGCAATGAACTATTTTTAAGATTATAGCTTTTTACCCAAAAAATTAAGGAACACCCATACGTTTGCTTTGAGAGAGAATTTGAGCATAGTGTATTTGCTTTGTGAAATTTGTGTGTGTGTTCTTGTTTGGTGAAAGGTATTTATAGGAGATTAGAAAAGGTTATTCACCCAATTTTAAACTTTTAATTTTTTAGAAAAGGTTAAAAAACATTTGGTACTACATTTAATGCAGTTACCCACTAGTTGCACGGTCATGTTTTTCATAGAAACTGTTGCGCCGTTTCACTTTTGCAGTGATGACGTATGAATAATGGTCAAAAGTCTTTTGATTAGACATTATGGGAAGCGATCAGGTTTGTGGGAGTGAGCATTAAATGATTGGTATATTTGAGTGATATTGGGAGAAATGGGGACCCATGACTGTTAGATGACAGTTAGATAAGAAATATTTGTTCCTTATTTAATGTGTTCAATCACCAACCTAGGACATTAAGTAACTAAAGACTTGGAGCATTTAGTTACTTCATTTAATGTGTCCCTCAGTGTCATGGGATTCATATATGTTTCAGGGAGATGGTTTCAGGGAGAAAAGAATATACACCACACTGAACGTGTTTGATCAGGGAGACTGATCAATCAATGTTCAACATGCCTAACTCTGCTTCCAGCCTTATAAAAGTAAGTTCATCTAGAGGTTTAGTAAACATATCAGCTAGCTAATACTCAGTGGGGATGAAGTGTAATTCTATGTCTCCTTTAAAGATGTGATCCCTGATGAAGTGATATCTTATATCAATATGCTTGGTTCTTGAGTGAAGGACTGGGTTGTTGGATATTGCAATGACACTGGTGTTGTCACAAAAGATGGGTACCATCTTATAATGAATGTCATAGTCACTGAGTTGACTTTTTATTCATAGAATACTTGCACAACACCCAGCAGCAACAACGTATTCAACCTCAGCTGAGGACATAGCCACTGACTGTTGTTTCTTACCACCCCAACAAACCAATTTTCCACCAAGTATTTGACCGAAGCATGAGGTACTTTTTATGTCCATATTACAACCAACATAGTCTGAGTCTAAGTATCCTTTGAGATCAAAGCCTAAACATTTTGGATAATACAGACCAAGGGTTGGAGTACCTTTCAAGTACCTGAGGATTTTTTTCACAACAGTTAGATGTGATTCTTTTGGATTGGACTGATATCTTGCACATAAGACTGTGGAGAATTAGATATCAGGCCTTGTTGCAGTTAAGTACATCAGTGACCCAATCATGCCCCTATATAAGGTCTCGTTGACTGGCTTGCCAGCAAGATCAGGACGTAAGTTATTTGGAGGAACCATGGGTGTTTTCACTGAGGAACTATCAGAAATTTCATATTTCTTGAGTAAGTTCCTAGTGTACTGTTCTTGATAAATTAAGATTTCTTTGTCATCCTACTTGATTTGCAGTTCAAGGAAGTAGGTGAGTTCTCCCATCACACTCATTTCAAATTTCTTCGTCATCAGTTTCTCAAACTATTTACAAAGTTTATAACTTGTTGAGCCAAATATGATGTCATCTATATACACTTGAATAAGGAGAACATCTCTTTTTGATTTATAGATAAACAATGTGTTATCTATTCTTCTCATGGTAAACTTATTTTGAATAAGGAAAGTAGAGAGAGTCTCATACCATGCCCTTGGTGCTTGTTTTAATCCATAAAGGGATTTGTTAAGCTTACATACATAGTCAAGGAACTCACTACTTTCAAAGCCAAGAGGCTGTTTAACATAAACTTCTTCTTTTAGTTTACCATTCAGGAAGGCACTTTTGACATCCATTTGGTAAAATTTAAAGTTCATATATGTGGCAAAAGCAAGGAATATTCTGATGGCTTTCATCCTTGCCACTGGTGCAAAGGTTTCATCATAGTTAATACCTTCTTCCTGACTATAACCTTGTGCAACCAGTCTTGCTTTGTTTTTGTTGGTTATACCATGCTCATCTTTCTTGTTCTTGAATACCCATTTGGAGCCTATGGCTATTTTTCCATAAGGGAGAGGAACAAGAGTCCATACTTTATTTCTAAAGAACTCATTTAGTTCTTCTTGCATGGCATCAATCTATCCTGGGTGCTTCAGTGCCTCAGATACCTTTTTAGGTTCTATCTCAGATAGAAAGTCAACAAATAGACATTCACTAGCTGAGGCAGCTGTAAGCTTGGCAGCCATGCTTCTTGTAAGCATGCCCTCACCAGGATCATCAATGATGTTCACAAGTTTAATGTGTTGGTCTTTTAACCATCTATCCGGAGGAGCAGGATGAGAACTTGTAGAGGCTTGATTAGATAAGTGAGACTGAGGAACATCAGGGATTGATGATTCATTAATATATACTTTAGTATTGTTCCCTGATGGTCCATCAGTAGGTTGGGTGATGTTTTGTTTATGAGTCCCTTCAATGTTGATTTGAACATGAGAACCTTCATTATCCTCAATGAGAGGTATACCATGCTCGTTTGGAACAATCACTTCAGGGACATGATTTTCTTAGGTAAGTTTAGTGAGTGAACGTCCATGAGGGATGATGTAGTATGAGACATCAGAATCTACTTGATATTGTCTAGATGGATCATCCTCTTAAATAAATTCATCAGGAGGATATCTAGAGGAATCATCAATTCCGATCTCATCTACTAAGGTATTGGTAAACCTGATGGCTTCCATACTCTCATCAAATGTTACATGATAAGTCTCCTCTACTTGTTGTCTTCTTGTGTTAAAGACTCTGAAAGCTTTTGAGACAAAAGAATATCTTAAGAAATATCCATCATCAGATTTAGCATTAAATTTGCCAAGATAATCCTTGTGGTTATGAATAAACACAGGACATCTAAACACATGAAAGTAGACGATATTAGGAATTCTTTCCCTAAATATTTCATAGGGAGTTTTATCATGTCTTTTGATAATGATTGATCTATTTTGATTATAGCAAGCTATTCTGACTGCTTCAGTCCAGAAGTGCTTAGAAAGAACTGATCCATTTAGCATAGTTCTAGCAGCCTCAATGAGAGTTCTATTTTTCCTTTCAACTATACCATTTTGTTCAGGTGTACAGGGAGAAGAGAAATTACTCTCTCATCACAGAAACTCTCAAGCTCATGATTTCTAAACTCAGTCCTATTATTAGTTCTGATTTGTTTGACTTTTACATCATTTTGGTTTTCTACCATCCCGATAAAAGACATAATTATTTCAGGTGCTTGACTCTTCTTCTTGAGAAAGTGAACCCATGTGTACCTTGAGTATTCATTAACAATGACTAGGGTATACTTCTCATGATTTATGGACATTGGACTTACTGGTCTAAATAAATCCATATGAAGAGGATGCAAACACTTTCTGATAAAGAAGTTTTGTTTAGTTTTAAATGAAGCTCTACGGTGCTTCCCTTTTTCACATGCTGAGCAAGGTTTATCCTTTGAGTAAACTAGTGAAGGAAGACTAAGAACTTTGTTTTGTTTAGCAAGTTTATCAGTGTTGCAAAAATCGGCCTAGGTGGCCGATTAATCGGCGCCTAGGCGCTAGGCGGGGATTAACCGCCTTGATTTTCACTAATCGGTCTTATTAATCATTTTGGTCAAAAATCAGTTAACATACGATTAATCGGATAAAAGTCGGCCAAATCAGGCATAAATCGGCCGAATCGGACAAAAATCGGCTATATCGGCAAACTCGGTTACTGATAAAATTCGGCCATATAGGGGATGAATCGGCCAAATCGGACAAAATCGTCTAAATCGGGAAAATAGGCATATATTTTCAGAATTTTATAATTTTATATATAAAAAGTCCAATCCGACTAATCCTCGATTAATCCCCGCCTAACTGATTAATCGCTAGGCGGTACCCAGCCGCCTAGCTAGCGCCTAGCGATTTTTGCAACCTTGAAGTTTATTAATGTTCTTGAAATTTAGATGTGATAGTCTTTTATGTCATAGCCATTTTATACTTTCTGAGGCTTTGGCAAAGAAGCATGCTCTATTTAGAGTCAGTGATGACATGTCAAGAACATATACATCATTTCTTCTAGGTGCTATCAGGATAATTTCTTTATTATCATTAAAGATTGTTCCTTGCTTATCATCGAATTGTACAATGTATTTAGCATCACAAAGTTGACTAATGCTAATTAGATTGTACTTGAGACTATTTACAAAGGCTACTTTTATGAAAATAATACCCCCATAGTTTATTGAAACATATCCCTCAATAATACAAGATAAGTTATCATCAAACACTACCTTAGGACCTGGTTGCTCTACGTATTTGTGCATATAGCTCTTGACACCAGTCATACTCCTTGAGCATCCACTATTCAGGTATCAGACGGGCTCCATGATGTGTCTCTGCACAAATAATAAACTTGGGTTAGTTTCTTATGTGAACCCACTTTTTGGTAGGCTCCCTAGCCTTTATAGCCTGAATTTTCTCACCTCTTTTGAAGTGATCAAAGTCATTGTGGTCAGTGGTGGAGTGTACAGTGCTTCTACATGTATTGCACTTTACACCAATTAAAGATTCACTAGACTGAGAGGACTCGGCTAACATTCCTCCTCTGATATGAATGACACGATTGTGTCCTGAGGTAAAGTGATCATAACTTCCACAGATTCCACACACAGGGTAGTTTTTACAATTACCAGGTTTGTGATCATTAAAACCACAATGTGTGCATGGTGGGAAAGGCTTTGCTTTTGCTTTCAAGATCTGCTTGGAAAAAGATGCATACTGATAAAGCTAAGCCTTATAGTTCTCACTCCTTTTTAGAGAAGCAGTATAAATCTCATGATCTGAGGTCCTATGATCCTCCCTTTTGCATATCATGCAGTAGAGAATCCTATAGCAATCATCAGTTAAGTGATTGGTATAGTGATAGAGTTTACACTTAAGTTGTGGTTTTTGAATAGGCTTGGGCCTGAGTGACTTTGATGACCCAACATTATGAACTTTGGGTTTAGAATCTTGATTTATTTTTGATGAGTCAACTGACTTAGATGACTTAGTTTGTTAAATCTGTGAGTTTGATTCTTGAGTTATTTGGGTAGAATTAACCTTTTCATTAATTAACATCTGAATAAGTTTGGTTAATTCATTTATCTTTGATTCTTGTTCAGTGTTCTTGACTTTAATAGGAACTGAAGGTGTGGTTGGCTTAGTTTCACTAACAGTGACAGCTCCTGAAACACTCTTGTATAAAGAATCATGTGTTTCAGGTTTTGTATGTTTCATGATGCCTAAGCCTTGTCTCTCTCTTGGAGAGTAGGGTTGAAAGGTCAATGTCATTACCTCTGAGCTTGGTGAAGCTCCCTGAAGATTTTTTAGGGGAGGTAGTGAAGTAAGGGATTCAGCTTCAGAATCTTTGGATGATTCAGGGGTATTTAAAGTTTCAGTGGATGCAAGAGACTCATTGACAGCTTGACTTTCAGGGACTAGAATTCTTCCAGTATTAAAGTTTAGAAGTTTGCTGTCAGGGTTGAGTCTCTTAACCCAGTCTTTGATTTTTAGGACCATTTCTTGGTCATACCCCATGGAAGCAGAAACAAAAAGATTTTCATTTTCATTCATTTTAGATGATGACTCAGTGAACAATTCACCACCAAGAACTTTCTTCTTTTGGTGAGGAATTTGCTCACTGATACATTGACTAACCTTTTTTGAGCTAGTTAGCCATTTTTATTGATCTTTTTCTCCCCTTTGAGTTGTTCTTGAAGAGCATGATTTAACTTAGTAAGTTTAGTGTTTTGAATTTGAAAAGTAACAACATCAAGCTTAGCTTGTTTTAAGACTAATAATTCATCTCTACACTTATTTAATTCAAAAACAATTTTTTATACTTAGAAAGTAGGTTTAATCTCTGCTCTTCAACAAACTTGAGATCAATGTTGATATATTTGAGGTAATTTTGCCAATCAGCATCTTCATCCATAGAGAGGAGAATATTTACTTTTTTCATGGTGATGTCAATCCATTCACCATTGCGAGCATGATTCTTTCCAACAGTGAGCTCATCATCAGCTAGAGCCATCAGTACCTTGACCTGAGTGACGTCTTCATCATTAGAGACTTCTTCCTCATCCTAGTTAAAGTTTTCAGTAACTAAACCTTTGTTCTTTGGTTGGAAGGTCTTTGGGTTATGAGATGATAAAGGATTTGCTTCAAGTAGTGCAATTTTAGCTTTCAATCTCTTGTACTCAGCATTGTAGTCTTTCTGAGCTTTTAGGTCAGCCTGACTAATTGAGTTTTGAGAAGATTGAATAAGTTTTGGAGTAAAATTGGGTTGAAAGCCTTTTGACACTGATGAATAACCAGTCACTGGTGATTTGTAAGAAGGTTCAGACGTTTTAGAAAAGCAGTCTTTTACAAAATGACCTTTTTTTGCCACATTTGTAACATTCAGTGTTCTCATTTGCTTTTGGACAATTATTTCTTCTTTTTATAAAACGTTTTGAATTTTCCAAAAGGGCTCTTTCATGAAACTCAATATCTAAGTCTTTAAGATACTCTTCACTGGACCTTTCATCAACTTCATCATCAGAATTTTCTTAGAAATCCTGAATGACATTGTTAGAAAAGAAAGCAGTAGAAATAGCAGTGCTTGAGGGAGTAGTTATGAGGGACTTTTTGGTATCTGAATACATTCTTTGGATTAGGTTATCCTCATAGATAAACTTTCCATAGATATCAGCTGGTCAAGAGTCTGAGTATGATTGGCATTCCTCAGTCCCTGAGAGAAGGTTAACCACTTCTCAGGAGACTGTTCACGAAACCAATGTTGATTTCATGTTTAGAGAGGTTAACACCATCATTAGCAAGCTCATTTAGCAGGGTCTTATAGCGGGTATAGGTTCGTGGAGACTTTCAGTAGGTTTGGCCCTGAAAGTTTGATACTCAAGTTTTAGATCCATGATCCTATTTTCTTTGGTATCTGAGGGCCCTTCAAAGTTGTGAACCAAGTCAGTCCATGTTGCTTTAGCTATTTCACAGCTAATGACTGACTCTATTATGTCATCTGGTAGACATGACATAATGATGCTTTTAAGGCGCTAGTCTTGAACGACCACCCTCCTCTCATATGGAGTCCATTGGGACTTAGGCTTATCATCACCTTCGTCTATTTTTGGATTGAATGGACCATCCTTAATACATTTTATGTAACAGGGTTCCATTCCTGCTAAGTAGCAAAGCATTCGCTTTTTCTACTTATTGAATTTTCCCGGTTCTAGTTTAGGAGCAATAGCAGCAAGGCTACCTCCCTTTTTATCAACTAGTTGTGGTACATTATTTACTGCAGCCATTTTAGGATCTAGGTTTTAAAAACTTAAAGCAGATTAGTGTTGAAAAAGTTTAATAAACCTTCTGCTCTGATACCACTTGTTGTTCCCTCATAGTTGGTGAATATTAACTACAAAGTTAAGCTTTACTAACTCATGGCTAGTAAATAAAGTAGGGTATTAATTCTTTGAAAAGGTTTTGTGTAAGTAATTACAAAAAATAAGTAAAAGACACAAAAATAACTTTTCAACGTTTAACTCTTTTTATTAAGAATTATACCCCATTGTATGCGGAACTACAATGGGGATTGAATGACAATGTGTGTGTGTGTGATCTCCTCACTAATAACTTTGCATAAACTAAAGTGTTATGCAAAGTTAAGTACTATGCTAACCAACTGAGCTTGCTCTAGGACTTAGTAGATTTGGAGGAATAGATGTGTTTGTGAAAGATACGACTTTGAATGCACAAACTTAACATCTACTCCATTGCAAGAGTTCCATTTATACTACCTAGGTAGGGTCACACCCACATGGGTGGTAAGCACTAATCCCAATTCTAATACGCTAGTACATTTGTACAACTTTGTCTCTATTACAATTTCTATTTTAGGTATGGGACAAATGCTCTTTCTAAGTTCAGTCCTGACACTGAACTTGTCTTATACCCTCTTCAGGATAAGTTGACTTCAGGAGATAAGAGCTTAGACTTATCTGCTTTCAAACTATCCCGCTTATTCTTCAGTCTCTTGTCTTCAAGGTCTTCTAGTTGTTAGAGATCGTATGGGGATCAGTGAGTCTATTGCCACAACTCACTGAACCCATCACCTTCTTCTTTGGCTCAGGCTTCATTCACTAAGAAACGCCTCACTGAATGCTAGATTCTTTCTTGTAGACTCAGGCTGAGCATCTCGAAGGTAACTCACTAAGCGACTATTCACTTAGTGACCTTAAATTGTTAAAGTATAATTACACTTAGGTTATTTTGTATTCAAATCCTAAGTGAAGAATCCGTGGGCAATGAAATTGGCCCAATAAGGTTGATAATGAGCTTCTTTATTTCTTGAAATGCCTTTTTCGCCTCCTCTGTCCACCAGTATTCATGCTTATTCTCTTTGGTGATGTTTTTAGAGTGTTAAAGAATGGTAGTGACCTTTCGGTTGTCCGGGCTTAAAATGATTCACGCTGCGAGCTTTCCATTGAAGCTTTGCATCTCCTTTAAAGTCTTGGGAGACTACATATTGGCAAGAACCTTGGTCTTTTTTGAGTTTGCCCGAATACCTTCGTAGGTGACCATGTACCCTAAAAAATTTTCTTCCTCCATCCCGAAGGAGCATTTCTTGCAATTTAACTTCATGTTGATTCTACTAAGGTTGCCAAATGTTTTGAAAATGTCTGCTAATAGCATATCCTCATTATTGCTCTTAGTTACCATATCGTCCACATATGTTTCCAAGTTCCTTTTGATCTGTGATTAGAATGGCAAATCTACCAAGCTTTGGTAGGTTTCTCCCGTGTTCTTCAGTCTGAGCAACATTTTTGTGTAATAGTGTGTCTCTTGATCGGTATAAAAAGTTGTATTTTCTTCATCTTCCTTTGCTATTTGAACCTGATGGTATCACTTGTATACGTCGAGGAAACATTTGTACTTGAATACCATCACTGATTCAATTTTCCAGTCAATATTTGGGAGTGGATAATAGTCTTTTAGGCAGGTTGATTTGATCTCTTCAAGTCGATACACATCTTCTAGCTTCCATCACTTTTGTTGACCATCACTGGATTGGATATTTAGGTAGGGTATCTAGCCGGTCGAACAATACTTGCCTTGTGCTAATCCGCTACTTCCTTTGCCACAACTTGACTTCTTTCTAGAGCCAACACTCTTCGTTTCTGGCATGCATGTTCTACTAAGACATTAACGTTAAGAGTGTGCTCGATTATGCGCCTTGGCACTCCCGTCATATCAGAGGGCTCCCATACAAAGATATCTAGATTCTTTTTCAACAATGTTTTTAATTAACCCCTACATTCTTCTGTTAGGCTTTCGCTGATGATCACCAACTGATCGGGGAAGGTCAGGTTGACTAACACCTCTTCCGTTAGGCCCACCTCTTCCTTTTCCTCGCCCTTTGTTCTTGTATCCACTTTTTATATTCTAGCATTTGCTTCTTTTCCAACCTCTGGCACTCTGATATGATGACCGACTGAGTGACAAGAGTTGTTATTCCTTTGGGAGTAGGGAATTTCATCATTGAATGTATCGTTAAAGGAATAGCTCGGAGGGTTATTAAACCTGACCTGCCAAGGATGACATTGTAAGAAGAAGAAGCTCTGATGATTGTAAAATTCATCGCCGTCTTTCGATATAGCCCTTCATTGCTGAACGACACTTCCAGATTGATTTTCCCAAATCACTTCACCAATGAATCCTACCGGGTCTGTTCGGTTTTCCTTTAACCTTGAGTTATTTGTTAGACTTAGGTTTTCAAAACAGTGCTTGAACATCACCTCCACCGTAGCCCCTTCGTCTACATATATTCGGCGGACTAGGTATCCTTCGATTTCAACTTCTATAATGATTGGTTCGTCCGATACATCTTTTAACGAAAATGGAGGAAAAGTGATAGGTACATTCATCCAAATTTCCACCTGCTCCCTTGACTTTCGCTTCTTTTCCTTTTGCCATGTTCATATCATAATAATTTCCTTGTCTTTAGGTGAAGTGTTTCCCTTTGGGCCTCCTCTTCCACTCTGTTTAACATCCCTCACAAGATGGTTTAGTTTTCCAGATTCTAATGCCAGCTCTAGCTGTCTCCTCATATGAAAGCAATCATTAGTGTGGTACCCTTTTTCCTCGCGATAGTCATAATATCTATCCACTTTTCCTTTTTTGGAGGATGTAACATCAACCTTGGTGGTGGTTGGCGCAACTGAGGTTTTGTGGCCAGTATCTCCTTCGGAGGTTTGATGAGTGAATCAAGAGTAAGGATCGGGGCAACACGTCTCTGGTAACCTCCCCTCGGAGGAGCGTATGTAGCGTGGTGATCTCTACCTCGATACAAAGTATAATTATCTCTGTTTCCATAGGCGTTTCGGTTATCATTTTGACGCACGTCTCTTCCTGCATGTCCCTTCAAGGGTCGGTCGTCCTTCCGGGTACTAGAATGGTATGACTTCTTAAAGTGTTTAGAAGCCTCTCCTTTTGGAAGCTTTGTGCTAGCGAAGGCTTCTTCTGACCGGACATAGTCGTCAACCCTGATCATCAACTCATCTACGGTTCGGGGTACTTAATCTGAGAAATGCTTTGCAAGTTTGGGATACTTGTGTGCACCCATAAACGATGAGATCATAATGACCTCTGGAACGTCTATGATGAAGTTGGTTTCTACGGTCCACCTTTCCTTGATGTTGTAAGGTTTCATTAGCCCTCTTATTATCTTTAATGTGTTATCTCGGTGGGGTCTTCAAAACAAGTTTTGTGGATGGAAAACCTGGCTAAGAACTTTTCACGAAGTTTTGCCCACTCGTTTATACTTTTTGACGGGAGACGTTCGAACCATCTCATGGCAGCTCCGTCCAATGTCTGTTGGAACATGCGACACCACACTGGCATGGGTCATTCTTCTTGATTTCCAGCCCTGACAAAATGACTGAGATGATCTTCCAGATGTATATCTTCACATTAGTTGGCATCTTATGCTTTGGAGTAGAGAATTCGATTATTCTCTCTGTGATAGGCGATTTTAGGCCTTGTTTGAAAGGTTTCCTTAAAACGGTATCATCTACTGTCCCCTTACTACAATGTTGTTGTCATTGGTGTTTTCACTATTGGTCATGTTGGTTTCGTCGAAGTTTAAACATATGGGTTCTACGATGTTTCGTTCGTTGTGTCCTTTAGCCCTTTCCCTAAGGGCAGACATGTACCCCTCTAGTTGCTCTCTAATGACCGGAGGGGTCTCGCCATTACCTCCAGTCACTCCTCAGTGATGGGACCTGTCATTCTTTAGCTTAGGCAAATGGAATTTTGGTCCCACGAATGGCGACAATTTGTTAAAGTAATTATTTGTAGCTAGGTTATAAGTGAAATATCCTTAAAACTTGGTGGAACAAGGTCCTTCAAATGCCCGCGTACAAGTGAGAAACACGTTAGCCTCGTTTTGGATTTGACCCCACGGCCAAGCTCCGGTGTGAGAGTAAGTATAAGTGAATGCCAAAAGGCGTGAGTAATAAATATGTAAGTACTGAGTAAATTAGAGGTATTTATACTACCCAAAATATTGTTGAGTTTTACTGTTCGGACATTGTACCTGACACCTAGGGGATGGTGAGCCAAACTACCCTAGTGTAGGTGTTAGGTGGCGTGTCATCGTAGGGAACAATATCTCATGAAATCTGGATTGACGACGTACCTTGTGTTCTAGGTATGGACCATTGGGTTAATGGATCTTCTGGTTAAAAGGGTGCGCCGGTCCTTCCAGTCAAGGATCTTCGGTCGTGTTGGGCCTTCCGATTTTGATCCGTCCAGTGTATCTAAAGGCTTTTAATATTTTTTTTGAGTATAAATGTACCGAGCCACTTGTGAAAAGCTCGAGATTAGATCAGTTAAAGCTCTAAATGACTCGAGCCTTAGATAAAGCTCAATTAATAATCGAGATCGATTCGATCAGGCTCAAAATCTAAACGAGCTTAAAATATATATATATATGTATAAACGTTCTCAAGAAAAGTATAGAAGCTCTAGCATTGTGTTTAATAACTGATTTAAACTGTATTTCGTTTAACCGTCATAAAAACGAATTGAGCACGAGGCGAGTCAAATTTGAGAAAGCTCTCGCCCCATGCGATTGATTAAAAATACAAGACTTTAAAGGGATCAAGACGAACCTCGAGCTTTATAAGTATAAACATGTTGAGCTCTAGTTCTGACAGGCTCGAATACCATCCTATTCAAAAAGTATTTTTTGATTGACAACTCGTAGGTCGGCGGCTTGCCTCATTTCCCATGCATTTTTATTTTAAAAACGTAATATAATCTATGTTAAATAAAATGATACAATATAATCTTTCAATTGCATTCAGAAGTGGTCGAATCAAACATGTGATACATGCCAAAGGGTTTCTATTGGAGCAATATCTTATGTTTTGTAAGAAGCCTCTTAGTTAAATTGTTATTATTTCAAGTTGCGCTTAAATCATAAGAACATGTGATACATGGTGTGACATGGGTTAATCTAGCAATAGTATCAATCTAGATACACAGTAGGACAATTATGGAGTTTGATTAGAGACAGGTTATGAATGGGAATTGATTTGCACATTTATTTTTTGGGTGCTACTATTGGTACCCTCTCTGGCTCACCGAAAGTACAAATATTCCGTACTTTTGATGCCTTTTGTTTTCCTGTTTACAGTGCAACACAGTTTTTTATCAGTTTCTGTTCCGTATTTTTTAACAGTTTAACACTTTTGACTTGTTAAACTTTATTATTTTCATTCCAGATTATGCGTTTCACAGTTTTATAACATAAATAACCATGCCCTACGGTCTATATGCCAGAACAAAACTAGCTGGCATGTGGAAAAACATTATGGGCCAACACCAGACTAATTCAATTCGAATAAGCAACTGTAATGAATCTAATTCACCAATTGCCCACAACAGACTCAATGACATACCTGAAGACACAATGATACAACTGAATATGCAGGCCTTGTATCAGCAGACCCTATGCTCACATGAAATTAACTGAACCAAAACAAAACAAACTCACTGAATTAATTGCAGCTGAACTGGAAACTTGAACAATCAATTTCCTGACCTTACTGCATTGCATTATACTAGAGTCTGCACTTTATAGGCTCTCTAATCCATTGATGCCAATCAAACTCGCTTGAATTTCTCGTTCTTCTAGTAATCCACTCGAAGCTCTTGAGTTGAATATCTTGCACAATTTTGGTTATACTCGACACTTTTCCTTTAAAAACACGTTCATTCCTCATTTTCCAAATGAAATACCCGGATGTCCATATTACTACTTGCTAAAGATGAGATGAATATTTAGGAATAACAACATTTCCATTTGCCGCAAAAATCTAACCAATAGAAAAGGCATTAACATTCCCAAGTTTCTACCAGTTAAAAATCTTTTCCCACACACTCATAGCAAAATTGCACATAACCAAACTATGAACGCATGATTCCACCACACTATCACAACACAGGCGCAACGTTGTATCTAAATCAATACCTCTCCTATCTAACTCCTCCCGGACTGGAATTCTCCCTTTTAACGCTCTCCACACAAAGATATTCACCTTCTTAGGAACCCACTTGTTCTATAAAGTTTCTTGACCACCATTCTCGATCCTTAATGACAGGGCCGTCCCGTGGAATTTGGAGGCCCTGTTGGTTTCTTGATTTTACACAAACTATGAAGAATAAACTAGAGAGAGAAGGTTAGAGAGAGAAAGTAGGAGGAAGAACATTTAGAGAGAAACACACTTAATTGTGTGTGTAAAATGATTCAACCAACACCCTCTCTATGTGTGGAGATGGCTTTTATACAAAGGGTAAACCGGGCTTTCCATGAGCTTTCTATGCTTTGGCCCGATTAACTTACTAAATAATACATAAAATTGTCTAACTATTACAAAGGATTGTGAGATCGATGATCATCACTTCACTAAAAACTGAATTCCTAACAATCTCCCCCTAAGGGGAGATCATTGAGATCTCATAAATGATCAACACTTTTTGTATTTCTAAAAATTTCCCTCTAAGGGGTGATCATAGAGATTTCTCATTGTGACCTTGATCATTAATCGTTGAAGCTTCTTGTCTTGATCTTGAGTCCTTTTGGTGTAATAGTTGATCTTTTGTCTTGCATCTTTATGTAGTGATCTTTGACTTGTGGCTTGAGCTTGTTTCTTTAAGATTGTCATTGTATGTGATCTTGAGCTTTCTTGAGATCATCAGCCAAATTTAATCTCTAATCATCATCTTATGATCTTTTGCCATCTTGTGTGCTTGTGACTTTCAGGCCAACATGCTCATACTTGTTGCAATCTTGAAAGCTTGACTTTATGTTCGTATTTCTTCATCAATTCATAACTTTATCACTTTGACATACTGAAGAAGAAGTTGATATCAGAGTTTGCGGAAGCTTTGGGTCATTCTTTCTTGATGTTTTAAAGTCTTGAGTATGAGCATGTGGCTATGAACTTGACTATGCTGGAATGAGGTATCTGCATCTCTATTTCTATGTAATCCTGAAATAAAACAGTTAGCAATAAAGCTTGGTGACGAATATGGCTTTGTCATTCGTCGGAGTTCGTTGCATTAACCTCCGGTTCCGTGAGGAC